>JAZDUA010000139.1:2797500-2997500 GCA_038098605.1 Gryllus longicercus
TGAAATAAAATTTAAATTTAATTAATTGAATTATTCATTTTGAGCATAAAATCTGATACTCTTTTTAAATGTATCTTCCAACTGTACTTTCAGAGTTAAGCCATTCATTCCTTAACATTAGAATTTACATTCAAAAGAACAACAAATAATTGAAAAAACAAAATTAATAATAAAATGACTTCTCATTTATTACTGAAACATCTATTCAATTAACTACTGAGAAGTTAATTGCCATGCAATTATGAAAACATACATACTGTGTTGGTTGTGGGATCCATCAGAATTAAAACATTGATGTGCACTAAATTGTCATGTCTGTGCATTCCAACAGGAGATCCACCAACACGTGGTGAAGGGGGAGGAGTGCAAGGGTAGGCCACTGACTTCACACGTTGTGATGGTCGAGCTGCCAACAGAAGGTAATAGTACCAATGATCACAATGGTGTATAACCAATACTTTTTGTCACAGGAAATGGTGTTTTCGTTACATTCAAATCTCACCTGCACTTGTTTTGTTCGTGGACGTAAATGCTTTGAAAGCAGGATCTGCCTCCAGGCGGTCAGGCAGAGAGGCTCGGATGTCAAAGACTGGAATGTGACTAGCAAGGTTTGGACATGACTTGGAAACAAATAAGGCACGCTTGCTTGCTGCATCCAATTCCGGTTCAGAAACAGCAGTAGATACTACAATACATCGATGTTTTGATTCTGGATCAAATGACAGATCTTCCATCAGCAATGAACGAAGAGACATCTGAAAAACTCTAGCCTTTTAGTATGGTTGAACTTACATGAAGTTGCTCAGAACATGCACCACGCTCAGATAAAAATATTTTTAAACAATCTATATAAAACTACCATAGACGATCAGATGGCCGAGATTGCTAAGGCAGTAGTGCCGGAGTGGTCTCGGACCAGAAGATCGCGGGTTCGAGTCCCGCCTCGGGCATGGGTGTATTTGTGTGTGTTTGTATGAGTGTGTCGTCCTTTCACCCCCCATTATCATCATCATTTCATCTTTCATACCCCCAGAGCTAACAACCCTGGGGGATAAAAATTGGATTCAGTAAAAAATACTGATCCCCCCCAATTGATACATGCACCTGCTACCGCGATATATGATACTGAGCCACGGTAAATGCAGGATGTATGAACGCGTGGTCCTAATTTGGCCTATTCGCGAGGGAAAAAAAAACCCCTACCATAAACTACACAAAGATATAAAATTTCATTTAAAATACTGCTTTTCTTTTGTTTTAATGCATCAGGAATCAGAAAATGAGAGATGGCCTAAGGACTACACTATGAAAAGTAAAACTCTGAAAAGTTCCAAATGCGCAAGCTAAAACTTGAAAGAAAAAAAAAAAAGAAAAAGAAAAAAAAAGAAAAAAAAGAAGAAGAAGAAAAAAAAGGAAAAAAAAAAATTTGTGTCAACAAGGTTTTAATAGCTGAGGCAAAACAGTGAATCATTGATATATTACAAATTTTTAAATTTAGACAGAGGAGATTACTATCTATAATTACCGCAGTGCCTCTATAGCTAAAAAATAATACTTCCTAGAAATACCTCTAGCTTAATGTTTTAATTCTATTACTACAGTCCAGATGTTTAGGATTTAAAAATGTTAGAAACATGCAAGCATTTATGACCTAACAAAATATGAAAATATGACCGTAAATATGACATAAAAAATTATTGGTTGAATTTTTGAAACCTTCAAAATCTTTCCACTGTTCAAATAAACATTATATTGAAAATATACTTTTACAATCTAGCACATTCACAATTTACACCTTCTCATTTGGCACTCTGTGAAGACAATACTTGTTTAAGTTATTAAATAAATTTTATAGCATCGGTTCGCACAAAACCTGAGAAAACTAAACTAACACTTCTTTTGTATCTGGTGCTTTCTTTTTCTCCATCTATATAACTTATCCTCCTAATTCACTATATGTACATTTATAGGAAAGACAGATCATTATACAAAGTAAGAAATTAGATAACAATTAGGAGAAATGAAAAATCACTTTGGGAAGACTGCAAGCATGTAAAAATAGAATAAAAAAAGATAAAAGTATGACAAAAAATAAACAAAAATTCATTGACAAATATGACCATAATATGAAAAATTAATGGAAAATAACCAAAGGGTTTAAAAATAAAATTAAAAAAAGAAAGGGGGGGAGGCAAAATATGACATTTGACACCTGAAAATTGCAAGTGCAATTTTAGTCATTGTATATAAAATCATGCTTATCTTAGATTTTCCATGAAAATAACGCAAAGAAAAAAAACAATGACATGTCATAAACACCTGGGCCCTAGCTATTACATAAATAATTTGTTATTATTATTCACAAATTCTAGTTGTCCACCCATATGATTTTAATCACATTTGGAGCAGATTTCAAAACACAATCAAAAATATTATCTCTCTCACCTGTATGTTTGTTTCTTCTTCATCACACTTTTCATATTGCACACTGAAATCTCTGAATGAAATATCAACAAGCCCCTTTTCACCAGAGCCTAAGTCCCCTTTCAATTCCACAGTGAAAATAGGAAGTTCAAATAATACTGTAACACAAAATAAAATATACAGAAATCAAACACAATGTTTGAAATTCAGGTGATGAATATGAATTGAAGATTTCATTTTAACAGGTTGGCCACTTTTGCTACTTTCATTCAACTTTTTTTTTAATGATGAAACTTAGAGATTCTCACAATATTTACAGAAAATGTAAAAAAGCAATATTGTTTCCAATTTGGAAAATATTTTCAACTTACCTACCACTTCTAATTTTTATTTAATGTAAATTAAACATGATGCGTATTTTATTTATTTGAAGAGAATGCCTATTTGGGGGAGGCGGGGGGTCATATATGTTGTTTCTTGTGCATTTAATTTCACAAAAAAGGGCTCAGAAAATTTTTGTGAGAATTTTGCTGAAACATTTTTTCATGACCAATTCTCCCACGAGATAGGTTTTCCATGAAAGGCTGCTTTGGCCTGCATATTGCACTAGTTCTACTACACATGCCCATTGTCATTCTTGACACAAGGGCTGCAAGGTAGAGGATATTGCAAACTAATCCAAAGCATTCCCCATAATGCATGACTCCGCATCACTGACAAACTAAAGCTCATTGAGCTAATGCCTTCATGTTACCCGAGATTCAAAAGAGGAGCATTAAAGGTGAGAGAGCAATGGATAACCTATTTTAAATCTTTCCAAATAAAATAGTTACATATAACACTACTGATATTAAAATGCTGTTCTAGCAGAACCTGTAGAATCTTAGATTCTCCAGCACAATGCATTGTAAAAGACACACTGAAATTCATAATACTACTACAGCCCATTATCTATTCCTCAGCTCTCTGATTTCATCACGAAAAATTCAAGATTAACAATATTTGTGTAACAAATAAAATTCCTCTTTTTCCAGAAAGTAGCCAGCTTATTTAAAGAATATTCTTAATATACCAGTTTTCAACCCAACCATTTGTATTAAAAAAGATTTTGTTTTAAATAAGGTACAAAACTAACTTTCTAATTCTTGTTTTTGCACAATTACCTTTCAGAGAAAGGGTGTGTTTAGTATCTGCTTTTTGTCTGTTTATTACTGTAGGAATATTCAACATCTTAGCTCGAACAGTGGGATCCATTTTGAGAGTTGAAACCCCAATATGAAAATCTGTTTCCTCTTCCTCAATATTAGATAAATGTCGTGTCTCTTGCATGGAATTGTCATCAGAGGCTTCTCGGATCATCAGACTCTCTAGAGTATCAAGGAGTTGTTCATATTGTTGTCTGGATAGAGATACTTTCAAAGGAGTTTCAACACGACCTGAAACCTGAAACAAAATTGGAATTAAAAATAAAAATTTGGTTCTTGCTTTGGCACAATATAGTAATCATAATCATCACATTTTATCATTTCACAAATTTACACACATGTAAAAGATCTTGTTGTTCTAATTTATGAAATTCAGTGCCTGCATCTTGACCTAGGAGCAAAGTGGGCAAACTATCAGATTGGCGCATGAAGCTGCGTCCAACATCACGGTCCACATGCAATTTAATAATTGTGTTGTGTAAGATAGGCTTTCCATCTTCTGCACAAGAATACAACTTCTCTGGACGCATTAATGGTACTTCCAAAGAAGGACTACAGAGAAAAAACATATTATAAAGCACATTAGAAGAACAAACTATGACAAAATTCACAATTTATTACAATAAATTTAAAATATCTTACTTTTCACCCTTTATTTTAAAATTGTCTGCAAAAATACAAAAGGAAATTGCTTTTCCATACAATCAGAATGGATAAAGATTAAGCAGATATGAAGATAATGCATGTACAGTAAAACCCCTCTTTTACACTTTTCAAGGGACCGATGAAAAAAAGTGTAAAATACAGGAAAGTTGAAAAACGATAGCCTAGGTGAGTACTTTCTTTATTTACTGCAATGGTTACTCTGTTTTCACTTTCTTGCCCTTTGTAAAAAAAAGTTTAAGCATATGCCGGAATCAGTGATTTTCGTCAGAAAATCTCCTATTGACGTGCCCTGGTAATGAAAAAGTGGATAAATCATATTCCTATATATAGTAAATGACTTCCTCTAACACATGATGTAGCCTGAATCCCTGTTTTATGGGTCCTTGAAACAGCAAAATCGGTTGACGGAGTTTTTTTCTTGCTGAAAACGTCTGTTTGCCCTTCTGTGGTCAACACGAGGGACTAAACCGCCTGCCGATGTTCTCCAAAATTGATATTCCTTGAATGATCTGAACAAACATGAGACTTTTGTGATTTCGTTATATACATATGTAGTAATGTACTACATATTGGAACAGGATTTATCCACTTTTTCAGTATCAGTATGAGTTTTTCTGTTAAAAAATTGCCATTTTTTGCTGCAACGTTACATAACTTTCTCAGCCCTATGTATAAAACGTACGTATATGAGAAAGTAAAAAAATAAAATCAAATAAATTTTAAATAAAGATGTCAAAGATGGGAAGCACTCTTCATATCAAGTTGTAAATTGTGGGAAGAGATTGCATTGTAAATATAGGCTTTTTGATGGAACCAATGAAAAATTACATAAAAGACAGGAAAATGTAAAATGTGGGAACGTAAAAACGGGGTTTTGCTGTACAAACAAAGTCATCTAAGAAAACAATCAATCTAATACTATTATGTCCATATTATTGTAAATAGGAAGGTTGCAAAAAAATTGTGAGGCCCCACAAGACATGGATTCTGACTAAATATGTTAGAGGAAGTAAATTACTATTTATAGGAACAAATTTTTCCACTTTTATGTTATAAGGGCCCAGCAATAGGAGTTTTCTGTTGAAAATTCAGTTTTCCAGAGCATGTTTACAATAATTTCTCCTCTTAAGAAGCAAAAGCAAAAAAGTAAAAATTAAATAAAAATCTTTTTAAGGGTAATATACATCATACACAATATTTTATGAAACAAAAGTTATATTGAAGTTTAAAAAAAAAATCATAAAATCACAAATTACATTCCAATACAAACAAGCAGTAGGTAACACATGTACTCACATGTAAGTAAGTCTGTTTACATTCATAAATCCATGCTACAACATACAATTTAACAAATATTATCTACTGACTTGTTAGTGATTGAACAACACTTACTGCAAACAATGCGATGTCTCATGTGCAAGTCGATGTTCTGTGTCCAATGAATATAAATTCATATCACGAATTTCAATGTTATACTGCTCACGCCTACCCATTCCCCACAGTTCTTGCTCTAAAGATATTCCTGTATTCTCTGTTGGACTTTCATCATCTCTTTCAATACAGTTTCTCACAGAAATTTTTCCCAGATGTGCTACAAAAACTTGTGGGCTACTGGGATGACGAGGCAACACTACAACAGGAGAGTCAAGTACCACATCCAATCTGAAAAAAAAGGTTACATTGGAAAAATTAAATACAAAATTTTCAAATAAATTTAAGTTATAGTGGAGAAAAAAATAACTGATTTAGCTACAATAGCACATTTTTCTTGTATTATGAACAATTACTGGCTTCTTGGCTTCGACGGTTAGTGTATCAAAGTGTTATAGCTATGATTGCAGGTTTAAACTCAATTGATCACCTGAGCTTCACAATCAAAAATAAAGCATTAAATGAATTGAATTGATATTTCAGGGTGAAAAAATCCTTCCCATGCCTTCATTTGGAAGAGATAAAGCTGGCTGTCACATGTTATAGATTTACAGCAAGTAAAAGATCAAGCCTAAAAGAAGCCTCTGAACAAAATTAAAAAACGCCAGTTTCATTGCCTGAATGATATCTCTTTTTTCTTCTAGATGGTGAAAGGATGGTAGCGGAATTTGCATGGTCAGGCGGAAGAGCAGGCCTGACCACAGAACCACAGAAAATAAAGCATTAACTGAATTAAATATTAAAACATTGGGACCACTAACACTTCAAAAATTACCAACCAAACAAAGTACAAGAGATTTGAAAAATATGTACCTTCAATTTTTCTGCAAATTCAAAAGTTCATCTGCCATTGAATTTCAACTCTAGCTAACCATCTTGCATTAGAATATTTTATCAGGCTCTTAATTTTGTAGCGATTCTAGCATATAACTCAAAATTACATTAAAAATAGTAAGATTCTGAAGAAAGTATGTATGAAATGATTAGAAGATCTAATAAAGAGGAATATATTTCATTTAGAAAGAAATCTTCAATAATCTACTTGCAAGATAGAATCAACACAATTCTGAACTTCTACAATTTTTTAAATTTCAGTTTTTTTAAACAAAAATTGGACATATGACAAATTATTAAGCAAACTTTTCTTAATTTAAGAAACAAATTTCAAGAAAAAAATTGGAACTGCTTTTGGGAAACTTTTATCTGTTTTATTTTATTTTATTTCTGTAACATTTAAAGTACGACTTTAGATTAATTCAATGTGTAGAGATAACACTTGGTCTTGAGAGTTCAGGAGCAGATTTAGTAATAAAAGTGTTGCATCCCCCTACTCATTATTGTAACTACAAAAGGAATTTTTTAAGAAACTTTACTGTATTATTCAGCTATTCTTGTCAAAATTTAACGCTACTTTTAGAGACAGAAATTGGAAAGTTAAAGGCCGAATAAAAGTAAAATCTCAAATTTTACCAAAATTATCCTAAGCCCTTCAATTTTATTTCAAGAAAGTATCTAAAAAACTATACTTTATAAAGTATTCAATAATCACCCAGTTAATTTGAAAACCTTAGAATTTATTGACAAATTGAATATTAACAACAAACTGAGAGTGGCAAATACTCTAAAACAAGAAGTCGAATTACTATTGAAAATCATCAAATGAATCTAATCAAATCTAGTATTTTATGCCTTCTTTGAACAAATTATGTTAGATTCTTAATAATTGTATTATACTCGTTTCAAGAGATTTTTAGACCAGCCCAGCAGGTTCCTGCGAGTTCCTCAGCAGGAAAGGCTTCTGAATGATTATGATGTTCATTATGTTAAATAATTGTGTGTTTTTTATTGTTTTTGTTTTATTCATATTTCTGTTGGAATATAAACTGTTTTGAATGTAGCTTTGTGCATAGAGGATCCAATAAATAAAATCTCACTTGATTGTTGTCTAACACACCTGAAGTCTATGAAGGATTCAATAAGCTCATCATCAAGTGGACTAAAAGGAGTGTGGGGTGTTGTGCCTCTCGTACTTCCAATGGTCTCCAACATCTCTGTGGACTGAGACACACTACTACGGCGCCTTCGGCGAGGAGATGATACTTCTGAAGCAGATCCTCCATAGAAAGACGATGATAAACGACTATTCATGTATAAACTTTGAGCCAATGCTTCTGCTCTGAAAAATAAAAAAAAGAAAACAATTATTCTACATCAGATTAAACATTCTCTTGAGAATGAACATCAAATTCTGTAAATTAAAAAAAAAGGCTAATAATAATAATGATATTATTATTATTATTATTATTATTATTATTATTAATAATAATAATAATAAAAATAAATTTTTGCTGGTCAATAATAATTAAGTTGTAAATCGAAATCAGCCAAATGTGGAGTGTAAAAGCACACGTTGTACCAAGAGTCACAAGAGCTCTGAGATTTGTTTTGCAAAACTTGTGTACACACTTGTCTAAACTCTCAGGTCATTCAAAAGACTGGGAAGTGCAAGAAATTGTTTTATTTGAAACAGCCCACATTTTGTACAAAGTATTGTAGAGGCACCAACAGTCCTGAGATCGGCTCCTTAGGTAGCTGGTTGCAACCTGGATTAGATTTTATATTCAGCCATCTCGTAACATTTTTAGTCATGATGTAGAGGAAAAATAATAATAATAATAATAATAATAATAATAATAATAATAATAATAATAATATAATATCAATAAATATTTTCAATTAAGTATATATTGATAATAATAAAAGTTATAATAATATTGCATTAATTTTTGAGGACAAGGTGAACTTTCTGGTGAACATCGGAAAATTTTGAAAGCAAATTCTCTTTCAATTACTGCTGAAAGCAACAGTTGTTGCTTTATACACACCATTATTTGTTATACATATTAAAAATGCAAACATTTGAAATTTAAAAAAGCGACAGAGACATAAAACAACAGAGAGACATAAAAATTAGACATAAAACAACGAAAAAATTACCCACCTTGCATGCACTAATCCAATAGCCATTTCAGTAGCTGCTGAACGAATTGATCGTGCTAGATTAGTGAGATACTGTTTGAATTCTGAGGCACATGACTGTAGTTCAGTAATAAGACGTGGAGAATGAGTGTACCATACAGAGGCCATACGGACTTTAATGTCTGCACAATCTATAAAGCCAAAATAATTATAACAAACAACAAACTATTAATTATGTTCATTATTTTGTTTTTCAGAAGTTTGCTATGTATTAATTTTTAACATGTTAGGATCAAGATAGCTTACCTTGTGGAGCACTATCTAATGTTCGATGCACGCTGAAGCTGAAAGCTCGAACTTCATCTTGCAAAGTGACAGTCTGACCCATTGAATATATTTCTGCATTGAGGCAACTAACCAAGTCAAGAGTGCGGTGCATGAAAGGATCTTTGCCAAGACTTAGTATACGTTGATGTCGCTGACCTTCAGGAGTCTGATCTAGCACCTGCAGCCCACCCAGAGAACCCTGCACAGTCAATTCTGTACCTGTAAGGAAACAACAAAATATCTGTCACACCTCCAGTTTTCTGACAACACTGCTATTAGAACAGTATCACATTATTGTATGATTGGAATAAATTAATGATCTTCAATTCACAATATGGATTACACAATCAACTTTTGAAGCAAATTTGAACAAAATAATTGTCACCTAAAGTAGCTTGAACCATTGCTTCAGACATGGTAGCAGTTGCTATTTTCCGACCAATAATTGTGCCATCTTTATACACAGCTCTTAAAAGAAGGACATTAAGGCGATGAAAATCAAAAGTCAATTCTGTTCGAGTTGGAGGCACAGTTGGCTGTTCTGCTCCGCTATCAACCTCTGAGCGAGGGCTCGCCATGCGAGCAGGAGTGTCACTATTTGAAGAGCATGTTGGTCCTTGAATGTTTAAAGCGCTTGGAATAACTGGTCTTTTGCTACTTGGTTTTAAAGATGGAAACACTCGCCTCGCAAAGCCCATGAGCTCTACAATTGTTTCTTGGTTGGCTGCAATGATGACAAAAGAAATTTAAGAAGTACAGTCTCAAAAGTTAGAATATTACAAATTATGATGTAATTTATTATCTAACTACACAGTTTTCCTCTCTCATATACACAAGATCATTAATATACATTCGATCGTACCTATAATATCAAGATTGTTGAATTGAATGGAAGCAGTCTGTAAAGCTTCACCATCTGAATCAGGACTTTGAGGGCTTATCAACCATATTTCTATAGTGATCAATGCTTCAGCATCCAAAACTTCCGAAGAATTGAGATACTGGGATTGGCCAGCGAAGGAAAAGGATGAAGGTGGTGGTGATGTGGGACCGGGAGGTGACACAGGCATTGGAAAAGTTGGAGATACAGCTGAAAAAATAACACAATATTTTATTAGTAAAACTGCCTTAAAGTCAACAGCAACAGCGGGATTCAGGGGGTGGGGGAGAGTGAAGGCAATTGACCCCTCCTCCCAATTGTATTCAATATATAACTAAACACAAGCTTTATATTCAAATTGATCTGGAGTTTGTAATTTACCTCTCAAAAAGCAGATCTAATATTCTACCACAGGTCAGTATACAGACTTTTTTCAACAAAGGTTACAAAGAACCAATGTCACATTTAGTCATTATTAAATTTGAGTACAAGGCTACATCTAAATTTCAGCATCCTCTCAAAGATCATATTTCCCATTCCTACACATACTTTGAACCTGAACAACAATTTATTCAAGCTGAAGTTTAAAATAATCGAATATAATACAATTATTTCAATAAAAAGTTAGCAAATAATTCAGTTAAACAAATATAGTGTTTAAGAAGCTCAGATCATGGCACATGAACCTTCCATTCTTTCTCTCATTCATACTGAAAGAAAATAATTTTGTGATTTTTACAAAAAGATTGTATACATACAATATAGTAACCTGTCAAATTGAAACGAAAGCTATTCCTTTCCAATTTTAGAATGCCATAATTAATATTACATTGAGGTTCCAAAATTCTATTTATATTTTGATGAATATATGTTTTCAGTTTATAAACTGAAGTAATTTAAGGTGGCTTATTAGCTGCTCACTGAACAAGTAATTTACATAAATATGAATACTGATGGTTTATACAAATGAGATTACAGCATTACATAGCCGATCAGATGGCCGAGATCGCTAAGGCAGTAGTGCCGGAGTGGTCTCGGACCAGAAGATCGTGGGTTCGAGTCCCGCCTCGGGCATGGGTGTATTTGTGTGTGTTTGTACGAGTGTGTCGTCCTTTCACCCCTCATTATCATCATCATTTCATCTTTCATACCCCCAGAGTTAACAACCCTGGGGGATAAAAATTGGATTCAGTAAAAAAAATACTGATACCCCCCAATTGATACATGCACCTGCTACCGCGATATATGATACTGAGCCACGGTAAATGCAGGATGTATGAACGCGTGGTCCTAAGTCGGCCTATTCGCGAGAGGAAGAAAAAAAGAAGAAAAAAGAAGAGGAAGAAGATAAAAAAAACAAAAAAAACAACAAAACTTTGTTTTAAAACTACTTTGTTTTAAAATAAGTTTACTATATTATCAAAAATGTTCAATACAAAACAGTTAATAAATATATTCCCTTAACAAATCCTACACTCTTCATGTTCTTATTTCTAGCTTAAGAAGCTTTAGTAGAGTGAGGCCCTAACAGCTAGTACAATTTCATGTTTACAACAGCATTACATCACTAAATACTTCTTACCTCTATGCCAGGCAGGTGAGTCAGTTTGTAAATTGCTGAGTGCTTGTGTGAGAGCAATTGGAGATGTAGCTTTAGCTGTCCGGGGGTTGGTTGGATCTGGGGATCCAGGTGATGTTGGAGACGTAGGCTCACTGTCTCTTAAACTGCCACTAACACTGTCCATTCTACAACAATATCACTTAACACTCTACAAGAACTTATTCAAGTTTACACGATTTTTAAAAATTCAGTTAATACAATTAAACAGTTTTTGTCATACCCTAAAATAACAATACTTACCCAACATGCTTGTGACTGGCCACAAGTAGTTCAAAATCAGGCCCAAAAGTCTGCAGAGCATCTACAAGTAATAGACTGTGAACACTAAGCTGTAAAATGGTATCATAAGTGCGTCGGGTATATGCCGCTCGTACTCCTGATACCTGCAGTTCTGCTATACTTCGACCTCTGGACTGCACCTACAAAAGGAAATTTTATTTTTACAATAAATTGTTACAATTACAAAAAGATCTGATAACTGCCTACTATGTTTTCAAGTAATGTTATCATGCCAATAACATTTCAACAGAAAGATTTGGACAAGACCATTGAAATAGTTGTTTATAACCAAACAGTAACATCCCGTATGGAAATTGCCAACATCTTCAACAAACATTTTTGAAATATTATAACAAAGTTTCATGAAAGTCATAAGGGAAACAATTACACCTCACAAACCACATCCAACATCAAATTTATATCCTCCAACATAAAAATGAAACTAGACAAACAAATAAATAAATAAACTCTTAAACAGAACTTTAGTAGGATTAGTTAATATCCCAGAATTGATTTGTAAGAAAATTTAATCCATATTTTGAAACCACTAGCAGCACATATTTCCCACATTATTCAAATTTGCAATTTTTGAAAATTTAGAGAGTTCAACAAAAATAAGAATTGTGCCATTCATTTAAGTGTCCCTTCTATCAGTGGAAAAAATTTGAGCCGTTTCTGAGAAAATGTTTTTTTTGAATTTCAAGCACAAATTACATTAAATCTACTCGTTTCTTCAAACAATTGTACATGGCCTTTTTTGTTTTTAACAGAGCTGATTTCTTATAAGAGACTTTGTCTAAGGAAAAAATGTCTATCTTCAATTTTGAAATGTTAACTTAGCAATTTTCAAACAAACAGAGGTTGCTGAAAATGGGACTAGCACCGTATTTTTTACCATTCCTTGATTTTTATTAGGAGAAAATTTAAAAAAAAAATTTGGAAAAGTATTGAGAAAAAAATGTTAATAGCCTGTATTTCAAGCAAAATTACACAAAAAATTGAGCACGACTATTTCGAGATCTGTATTTAAAGGACAGAATTTATTAAAGAAAAAATCTCTTCCTTCAAAATTGTAGTTGTAGAAAGATCTCCCCCCCAAAAAGTTGCAATTTTGCCATTTTCAAAAAATTTAGAATTTTAATAAACATGATACCTGCACCAATTACTTAAGCATCCTTTATGCTATCTGAGAATAAAGTATAATAAAAAAATTGGGAGCCTTTTTGGAGAAAATTTAGAAAATTTTTTGGGGCTTCTTGTAAACTATACTCAAAAATCAAATTGCCTGATTGAAACTCCCAAAGCATGAGCTTGTTTAGATCAATCAGGGAATATCAAGTTTGGAGAAAATTGACTGAAAAGTTTGGGTGCTAGCATTGACCATAGATTGAAGGACAGGCGTTTTGCCGCCAATGAACTTTTCGGTATCAAGAGATTCTGGCTACAACAGGGATTCTCGCTACAACACATGTTAAGTGGAAGTAATTTACTTCCCATTAGACTTCATATTGCATTTCTGTATCTTATTTTCTTTGTCTCCCCTAGGATGTCTTCGTTTCTATGAAATGTAGTTTTTAGGTGATTTTCTCATACAATCTATTCCATCTCTGAACCATTGCATATTCTGAATTAACAGTTTCCATTGCAAACCTGAATAAGCCGGAAACCTGTACAAGTTGGAAGAAAACGTTGGATGATGCCAAATGGTTCCAGCTTAAACAAGTTTTACTGTATTTAAATCCAAAACAAAAAAAGTTATGTAGAAGCTGTTTGGACGGTATTAAACAACTTAGCAAGAAAGAAATGTAAGAAAGAAAAGTGTAAGAAATTAATTGTAATCACACAGAACACACCGACAATATTTTTCACAATCTACTAAACCAATCCTCAATCTACAACAATTTAAAAGTTGAGGGTAAAAATATCAATCTAGCTTAAGAAACAAAATTTCTATACTATGGCCACATTTTCATCAGGTCATCTGTGATGAAGATGGGGAGAAAAAAGAGCCCCTGGAACATTGCCATTTTGTAGATATTATAAATACACAATTCTAAATTGACCATTTTACTTTCTTGCTACCGCTTATGCAGTAGAGGGAAAATTATATAATAACGCACAAAGAAAGTGGGGAATTTTCAGCATACCACAGATCCCTGGAACCAAGAAAGAGGATAAATCAAGTTGCTAAATTTAGGAAAAAAATCCTCTAATATGTAGTGTAGCCAGAATCCATGTTTTGTGGGTTCTTGATACTGAAAAATTGAATGGCTGCAATGTGTCTGTCTGTTTGTCTGTCCATGAACAAATACTTGCAGCTAAACTGTTCAGTTGATTATGTTGATTATGATCAGCTATATGCTGTTTTAGCTCCACCAGTTTTATCTTTTGATTAGGAGTGCCTTTCACAAAATTATTTTCATGAAATGTGAAATTTGTTAATCTTTGCATAATGATGGATGTATGCTACAGATTAAAAGTGGTTTTTAAAAAATAACAAGGGACCAAACAAATGATGACAAAGTATTGAACTAATAATAGCCATAATTAAAAATATTCTGCATAATATCATATGTTGTTTTAATTCAAATGTTTACTAACAATATGACAGCAAACAATATCCAATGCCAAATTTTACACATTAAACGTAAATAACAAAGCATCTTTGACTCAAACACAAAATGTAACCATTCCTTACATGTGTTCAGAAAAATTCAGAGAGAAACATTACTTTATATTACCAATATGTTTCGTAAAATTATACTACTTAATCCATCAAAACAAAGAATTAAATTGATTCACCTCCAAAGCCAACTGCTCAACACTGAACTGTAACATAACAAGACGAGCCGATTCCCGTCCTGCTGGCTCCTGCATATCTAAGTTGACACTTATATCTTGTTCTGGAGGAGGAACAGTTTCTTCTTCACAAGGAATTGACTGCGAACTACACATTTTAGAGATGTCATGATGTAATTTAGGGAATCTCAAAATCTTATCATTAAACATGATTCTCAAATTTGTTATACCAGATGAACAACATAAAAATATTAAATAGTACCCTTTAATGTTTGGTAAAATAATCAAAACTTTACAAAACAACAACAACAACAACAACAACAACAACACTTACCAAAATCATATCATTAAATATGAAACTCAAAATCTTATCATTAAACATGATTCTCAAATTTGTTATACCAGATGAACAACATAAAAATATTAAATAGTACCCTTTAATGTTTGGTAAAATAATCAAAACTTTACAAAACAACAACAACAACAACAACAACAACAACAACACTTACCGAAATGGAGAAGGTAGGCCTTTGCCACTGACTATTGCAGCCATGGTACGAAGCGCATCTACCTTTTGCTCATTCACATGAACCACCAATTTTGGGAGATTACCAGTGAGTCGCAATGAAGGAAAATGAGGATCATTCATGAATACAATTCGACGTTCTATTGTCAATGAGATATTGAATCGATCTAGTACATGAAGAGTAGAAGTTCCTTTGAGATGGGCATACTTCCAATTATCTCTCACTCTGCCTACAAGAATTTGCATGTCTCCCAACTCCATAGTATATCTACAAGTAACAAGAATAGAAAACAACATAAAAGCAAGACATAATTTCCAAAACCAATATAAGCAATTAACAACATGTTGATTTTTATTATACTGACAATCTAAAATGTCAGCAATGATTGTAGCATCCAATTAAAAAAATTATGTACAATAACATTGCATATTCCAGAATACCGAATTGAATTTAAACAGTAAAAACTAACCTGTCATAGAGCTTTTGGTGTAACTGGGCCTCAGAGAAATTGTTTGTGAAGATCTCTTCTGTTTTCTGAGATGAAGTAACGTTCACAGTAGGTATGGTCATTGAACTTTCTGGTTCACTAGCTTCACTTCCAGGTGGAGTAGAACATGGTGTTTGGAAATTATCTATCAGAGTATGAAACAAATATGTTAAATTTATTGAATAATTTGAGGTATATAAAGAAAAACTATTTATGCCCAAAAATATTCATGAAGTAGATGTAAACATTCCAACAATTTTGTGTTAGAACATTATTTACAAAGAGGAAAAAAAATCATAAATAACACAACATTATAAATTTACCTTCGTCATCACTGTCTGCCTGCTGAGATACACCTTTTTGAACACCTGGCATTTCTGACTGATTGCTGAAGTAGAACTTTCCAAAGTCTACCACAACAATAAGGGCATTTTTATCACAGAAATTCTCAAGCAACATAATTTGTGGAGCTGAAATATCAAGCTTGATATCCCAAATCTTTCGATCCATCTGCTTTACAAAAATATGAAGAACATTTTTGAGAATAAAAATAAACAAAATACTTTAGAATGGCATGAATACATCAAATGGCATTTTCACTTACTAAATCTCCTTCAAGAATCTGCTCCCAATTTTTCATCAGTTCATCTTTGGTTTTTTGTTTCATGGCTTCATAGCGATGACGTGCAGCCTGTCTTAACTGAGCGTCTGGTTTTTGATGAGGTCTTGTGAAAAAGTCAGTCAACCATTTTATTGCAGATGGATTGTAAACAACATCTAGAGACTGGGATGTGATGTGTAATCTGTAGATAAAGTAAAATTAAAATACCAATAATACAGTACTTTCCCAGAAACAATTAACTTAGAGAAATTGGAAAAGCCATTAACATAATTGAAGAGTTACATTAAACAATGTAGTATATTACTATTATGCCTGATAATTTGCCCCTTTGAAAAACTCCTTTGCATATCTAAACATATATGGTAATTTATTATTCTGGAAAATTCAGAAAATAATTTAAAGAAGAAATAATAAAAACTTCAAAAATTAAAAATACTTTTTATTTTGTATAATAGAGTATTCCTGCATCCGGAAATAAAAAAAACTGTTAAACACTCACCTGTAGTCAATGTTACTGCTAAAGGGGCGGTACTCATATGTGAGTGTAAAGAGAGGTTCATCTGGTTGAGGAGTACGGCCAGTAGAAGTTAGTAACTTTGCAAGACCAGGAGGAAATGGTCGACCAGTTCCTCTCCCAAGTGCTGATTGAAATTGTCTCCTATTCTCTGGCCGCACAAGTACACGAAATTCTGAATCCTCAGTGTAGTGATCCACAAGGAACATGGCTCCTAAAGTAATATGAAATTTGTGCGAGCCAGTTCTAGGTCTAGATTCCAATCCTAACTGCATTGATTCAAACTGCAGTTCAATTACTGGAACACTAAGAAGGGAAACAAAAATATAGATAGTCTTTAACTACTGAAATTGTTTCTTAAAATAAATAACAAGTAATACAAAATTTGATGATTACATTACATTCAACACAAAGGCTAATACTAAATTTCTCACGATTTAGAGAAACATTTGCATTTTGCAGCTTTCTTCCCATTGATGCATTCCCATTTCCGTTGAAGTAAAGTATGTACAAATATATTAACATGAATGTAAACATTAATTATTCATATTATATCAGTATGCATATACATACAATGATGAACAATTTGTCATTTATGAATACACTTTTTATACTGGATTTGAATTCCTGGACTGAACGATAAGGAGTGCTCATTTCAGACATGGAAACAAATTAAGCCAGTCAAAAGGTTAAGCCAAAACTTGATTATATTGTCATTACTGTTACAATTTCAATATTGTTAAAGTTTTAATAGTAGGGTGAAATGTATTAGAAAATAAAAATTAATAAAAAATATGTTTTTTTGACAAAAAATTAGCTCAATCAATTAAAATCATTGGTTGAAAATATTTCAATAAAATGAGTGAATTATATTTTGATTTTCAAGATCCTCTATAACTCATTTCTTAGAATTCTCTCCACAATACAAAGTGAATAAGAATATGAAATTTACTGATAACACAGGGTATAAATTGTCAATGATAATTTAGGAAATGAACTCACCTTTCACTTCTATAGTCACCTTTAGAAGTACTCAAATTAAAAGCCCCTTTCTTCAAAGTGAAATTAAATTGGCCAAATACTGTGTCACGGCGTAACAATGTATTGTTCTCTACAGTGTCTGCTAAAGCATCCAAAAGTTCCTCTTCCAGTTCTGGTGGAGCAGTACCTGATGGATCGACAGAAGCTGTAGCATTAACAGTGGTTTGGGTGGGGCCTGCCTGGGGAGTAGAATACCAGCCCCACCACAGAGGAAACCACTGCACCAAGACTCCACGGCCTGCACTACTGCCTCCGCCATCGGCAGGCGGAGTTGCCTCAGCTCCGTTTGGAGTAGGAACCATAGGAACGTCTGCGGGAACTGGGGTGTTTTGTCTCATTTGCCACATGGCACACTACAAACAGGAAAGTAGAAATCATTGGCAGTAGTGAAATCAAGTGAAAATAAACAAACTAAATAATACGAAAAAATACTCAATCTTACAAGTAATTACATTTCTAACACAAAAGTTTCAGAATAATTAATTTTGAAGAGATCAAATAAATTACATTTCTGATATTAGGCATATAGATAAAGAAGTAGTGTACAAAGAGGAAAGTAGAATGTCTTGTACTTAATGTAGATACTTGGCAACAACATGCAATATTTTTGAGTTTTTGAAACGTTTTATAAATTAACAGAGAGTCCTTGCTTATCTTGACAGCGAATAGAAAAGATGAGTAGAAAAATCTACAATTGCATTTGAATCTTGGCAGTGTTACAAATAATTTTTAATTTTGTTGAAATTACTAAGTGAATTTGATCATTCAATAAAATAATTTTCTCAAAGAAAAATGATGATATAATTATTTACACCATAAAAACTTAAAGATTATAAAATTAGTTAAATTAAACCACTGGATTCATAATTACTGTCTTCACTTTCATTAAAATTTATCTCAAAGGCAATTTCTACACTCGGAAAAGATTTCTGGTTGTTAATAAATAATCAGCTTTATGATTTCCATTCACATATACAAATTAAAGAGAGAATCTTAGCTAGTTTTATTCAATTCTGAAACATTTTTCCTAACCACCTCCACTTTAGTTAACATGAAAGAATGATTTACACTGTGTTAGAAACAAAATTGCTACTCACCTCTCGAAGAGTTTTAAGTTCATCAAGATCTCTCTGCAATTCCATTGTGTCTTTGAGAGTTTTCAAATCAGGTGGAAGAGCGGCTGTGGGATTTGCTAAAAGTCTTACATACATTTTTACATATGCTACATTGTCATGTGCCCTTTGAAGAGCTGTAGCCCAACGTTCTGATTCTGATTGCTCTCTTTCTTTCCAATGTGGGAAGCGAGATATAATTACATACATCCACCATGCTCGAGGATCTTCAGCCACAGTGTGATCTGGTCTCCACTTTCGATATCGACGAGCACGTTCTATTCTTCTGAGGCCTTTCAAACAGCTTACCATTAGACCATATTGCCACTGAAACAATTTATTTTAATAATTATTCAGCATTCAAAACAAGACCTCTTGAAAATTTCATTTCTCTATTACAAAAATAAGATTTTAAAGTGTAGAATACATTGAAAATGATAATTACAAATTGTTAATAATTAATTTACAAGAAATCTCAATGACCAAGAAATTCAGAAACAAAAAAGGTTGCAGACTAATACCTAAATAATCACTTATTTCAAAATCACACACAGTTTTAACTTGTTTTCAATGTTCGATAAATAAACTCAAAAGAAAAGAAAAGAAAAGAAAAGAAAAGAAAAAGAAAGATATAATGTAGCACTTGTTATTTACAGAGGATTTTTAATAACTTTTTTTATGTTTAATGTATTTTGACTAGCTGAATTGTTAATAAAAAGTTTTGAATAAGCTATTAAACAACAAAAACTAAAAATTTTGAATTTATGGAACACTCACATCAATGAGAGTTAAGGGAACTTCTTCAAGGTGTAGATCACAGACAATTCGAGGTTGTGTACGAGAACGCAAGGGCTGCTCACTTCGATTCCTTTTAACATGAGCTTGAGCACTTACAGGAGCTAATATGAAGTGATGTTTTTGGACAGCACATTTTGACATTGCCACCTAAAAGGACATAATTCAAGAAATATTAAATGGAAAATTATCAACAAAACAGCATAAAAGCACATTTTACTTACTGCAAGATCTCCTAGTGACAAACCACCAAGGAGTTGATCAGATGAAAGAGAATCAAAGTAGACAGCCAATGTATTCAATTCCATTAATTTGAAAGACATATTGCCACTATCCCAATTAGTAAACCGTGGCATCCATTTGTCATCACAACTCTGTGCTGTTAGTGACTCTATCATTACTCCTAAGGCAAATGCTTGGCCAGGTGTTGTCTCATCATCTTCAAATCGCATGTGAACATCTTTGATTTTTAGCTGCAACATACAATGATTTAAGAGTTAAAGCTTTAAATGATCTACAATTCGTACTAATTATAATAATAATGATAATAATTAAATTAAGTCTCCGTATAGAAGCAGAGAAGTCATTTAGGAAAAAAAAATTATGTCAAATTTCAAGAAATTATACCTGTAAATTTTCAACAATATTAGCAACCAGCCCTGTACCATAGCTCATCCAGGATGAATAACTGGAAGCATAATAATTACTTTCCTGAGGATTATCTGTTTTTGCACGCCATCGTGCCTCTACTTCATCCAGGATGCTCAGCTTGTAATCTTGAGCTGCTAATTCTTCCACTTCTTCGTCCCACTATAATAGATATAAAACTTTTGACTAATGTTCCAATTTTGTCAAATATCCATTTGCAACTTTCCAATATCAATTTTCTCAAAACTGTATCAAATGGAAGTAAAATGTTATGCAATTTACCTCGCTGAGACGATATGGTCCAGTAACAACATGCAGTTGTTCGATTATTATAACCCATGGTGCACTTCGCAACTGACGAACTGGAATTTGAAGTTTAATTTTTCCCACAAAACCAGCTCTTATTTCCACAGGTATTCCAAAGTGTCGAAGAGCACCTTTTTTCAATGGTAAATTTTCTAACTCAACTTCTCCTACAAAATCAAAAATAGGTTAAATTATAAATGAAGTTTCATAGTAGCTTCATAATTTTGAAAGCAAAGGGTAAAATTTGCTTACCTTGAAGTAATGCAATACTAAGCTGATCAGTATTTAAATTTTCAACATACTTTCCTAAGTAGTTGTTTAAAACCCATGCTACAAGACCTTCCAACATGTTTGAATTTTTATATATAAGTTGATTCGTAACTTTGAAATAGTATATGATACATACACATTTCACTCCAAGTAACAACACACACTGTCAATAAACTGATATAGCTTTACATTACACTCGCTTCGTTCCGCAATTCTCGAAACTGAATAAGATAATTCAGATAGTCTAGGTTATGTCTACTTCACTTTTGCAATACATGATTCCACAACGATGCGACGAACACTTACACTCCTGACCCCTTCAGAAGCGAAATGGGCAATCCAAGTTGCATTACTTCCACTCACACCTACGCATTTCTCTTCTCTTTCTCTTTTCATTTGCTAGAACTTCACAGATTACTTTCTTTTACACCGATATAACTATGCCACTCAACGGAGACTAAAAACCGCACATTACTGGTACAGTTTTGGTGCTCGATGCTCCAAACCAACTGACATTTAAATTTCTTGCACAGGTCATGCACGTCTCACGCGAGGGCGAACCGGTTAGAAGAAATCTCGAACAGCTGATCCAGTAGTAAATCCGAAGTACGTAGCAGCATGCCCTTTCCACTGCCACTTTGTCCTTTGAACATCCTTTCATTCACGGCGTTCACAACTCTCGCTGTTCATCAGGTTTAGCACATCCTCCTTGGCACTCTTACTCCATGTATTTCGATATCTTGCGTCAGATTCTTCGATCACGGCCACTAATAGGGAGGTATACGTAACTCTGGCATTTGGACTTTGCGTTTGCGAGCTCGTCATCTTTTATTGCTGCTAAATGAAGATTAATTTGACGATTGGCAAGGTCACGTTGGTAGGCTTTCTGAAGCGGAAACTGATTTTCGACTATTTCATAGCTATACCATGCATCGAACGATCCGTATATATGCAAATACAATGTCAACAATGAAACGAACTGTCGTAAAACGAAAAGTCTGAGTCTGTATTACTCATAAAAACAGTCATAAGTATTAATTCATTTCGACGTTCGGTAATGCGAGTACGGGCAAGTGTTTGTCACCACATACTGATTATTTCTATATTTTTCCAGTGAAGGTGTAGTGATGTCATGCCCAATACTCATATCATAGAAAATGTCATTTTCTCGGTACCATTGTGTCGTTTTAGCATTCCACGCGAACAAATCAAACAATCTGGGCTGAGGACATGTAACAATGAATTGTTCAGACTATGCTCTCTTGCAAGCGCGACTTCCTTTACAGTTTACTTGCTTGCATGAGGGGGAGGGTGTACGAAACTTATATGTCCATTGTTGACATCTTTCAGTTCTAATTCATTTAGTTTTTTGCTACAATTAAATACATAATTAACTTTCTCGATAGGGAGAGATTTAGAGGCATAGTTATTTAGATATCCAAGACAATGACATCAATCATTGACGAATAAGCCCTTTCAAGTTCTCACATTCCCGAATTAATCATACACGTTGCGTAACAACGGAGAATTCATTGATTTCTCGGTGAATAAGCTTGTAAGATAACTTTTTTCTGAAAAATATTTTACTCGGGAACAAAAATGTCTAATTTTCAATGATTTAATAGAACATCTGGAGTTTCAATACCAAAAAATTAAGACATGTCGCGGCTCCCGATTGGATAATCGAGTCCAGCTGATGATCTGTCAGAAGTCATTGTTTAAATTGAAGTATAGTCCAATTTCAGGTGAAAACTGTATTCTCGAAAATTGGGGAGGGAATGCAAAAGTACAAAATTGATGATAGTTATTTTTTTCTTTAATAAAATCTGTTCTAAAAAAATAATATCTTTCAAAAATATCATGTGTAACTTCTTGGAAAACACGAGTAGTTTGTGTACTTGGAACTTTGTGTACTTTGAAGAGAATACAACTTTTTTTTTCTAAATAACAGAGCCATTTTTTAAAACCCCCTTTTTTTTACCTCGTATAGATTAAATGACGCTTCAAATGGTGCACATCTAGTTTTGTTGAACTGTGTGAATTTTCAAAAATCGCCAAAGTTAGAAGTGACGAGAGAAAGTATCCGGCGTGGTAGCACCACTAGTTTTTGTAATGAAGGACATTTCGATGACATTCATTATTAGGGTCCGGATGTTTATGACTTAAACATTTTAGAAATATGCAAGCATTTATGACCTAAAAATATAAAAATATGACCATAAATATGACTTAAACATTTTTTGTTTGCATTTGTGAAACCTTCAAAATCTTGCCGTTGTGTAAATAATCGTTACATTGAAAATATCTTTTAAAAACTAGCAAATTCACAATTCAGCCCTTCTCCTTTTGAAGACAATTTTACTTGTTTATTTATTTAGTTATTTGTAGAAGCGGTTGACCTTGGCACAAAACCTGAGAAAACGTAATCAACACTTCGCGTCTGGTGCTTTCTAAGCTTTCCTTTTCTCGTTCTATATTGCTTATCCTCCCAATACACAATATACAAGTTAGATAACAATTGGGAGAAGGAAAAGATCTATTTGGAACAACTGCACGCAAGTTTGCAAAAATTGAATAAAAATATGAAAATGTGACAAAAAAATAACCAAATTTGTGGAAAAATATGACCATAATATGAAATATGAACGAAAAATGACAAATGGGTTAAAAAAGTCAAAATATGACTGTATATGACAAGTGAAAATTGCATAATTTTAGTCATTGTAGATAAAATCACGCTTACATTATATTTTCAATGGAAATGACACACACAAAAAAATGACATGTCATAAACATCCGGATTCTTTTCAATACTATTGCCCAAACAGTTTGATGGACACTCGTATTAGTTTACGAAAGTCAAAACCGCAAAATAAAACAAAATTCAGAACCGTAAAATAAAAAAGGCAGTTGGAAGCGGCGAAGTGTCTTTGTAGGATTGTGACAGTGGCATATGCAGCACACCCCGAAGCATTTATTGACCAAAGGCAGTGCTTAATTTCTTGGGATACGCAGGGGAACGGTGTTCTCTTACCTCTATCAACAGCGACCCCTACCTTTAAGAGACGTATTAATTAATTACTTTTTCACTTTCCGAGCATAAGGATATCTTGACCTTCCCCCGCAGTACAGCTAGCTGGGTCGAACAATTTGTAATCTAAAGACCGTTAGGGCATGATTCCCTTCTTCACTGTGCAATTTGCCTTGCCTAAAAGAACAACTTTCCAAAATGAAAAAGACTTGTTCCCATTGTCGTCGTGCCGATTCAGTTCTTTATTTATATGAATATCTTAGTATGAATAACATAATTGGTTTATACTTTCAAAATTTCGGTATCAATTCTTATTCTAAAATCATTCCCCATTTTTTTTCGGGTATAGGTCAACTCGGTCCACTCGCGCATCCTGCATCAGCAGGTGCAGGTACCTATCTGGGGTGGGGAGAGGGGAGTCTGGTCGGGGAGATCAGCATTTTAGCATAATACCGATTTTTATTTCGCAAGGTTGTTAGCCCTGAGGGTATGTACTGATGATGGTGAGGGATGAAATGACGGCACACACACAGACATACACAAATTCACCCATGGCCGAGGCGGTGCTCGAACCCGCGGTCTTACTGGTCCGCGATCGCTACGACACTATAGCCCTAACGATCTCGGCCATCTGACCGGCGAATCATTCAAAATGCAAAATAAGGTAATAAAAAAGTATTTTTAATTTTTATGCTTTATTTTTCAAGAAAAAATGTGTGGTTGATCGTATTTACGAAATAACAAGCACTAGGACGGGTAATTAGTTATCTTCAAATACAATTAACTCAACAGGTTAACATTTATAATATTTTATTTATATTAAGAGCATATTCCTTTAAAAATGTTTATATACAAATATCACAGGTTGCATAGTTTCAAAACTAAAATTAACGTTTGAACAACTCATAATTTAATTGTAAAAAATATATAATTTTGTGTTTACACACATCGACGATATAGAAAAAAAGTGATTCATCAAAAACCTGCCATTTTGTAGGAGAGTTTTTCTAATCTCAGCCATTCTTTTTACGGTCAAAGACAAAGTATTCTACTCTATATTCCGGCTGTCTTATGAATTGTCTTTTTTGAAACGTTAACTTAAAAATAAGCATTTTAAGATGTGTCACTTTTCATGCGCACCGGCATATTAAGTAAAATATTTTTACAGGGTATTTTCACATTCAAATAAACTATATACGAGTACAAGTCTCGAATGCTCATTCAAAAGATGCTCAGTCATTGCTTGATGGTCGTTGTTCTGGTATTCAATTCAATTCAATTCAATGGTGCCTTATTTTCCGTGGCGAGGCTCAGGCCACGTGGCCTGCTCTTCCGCTTGACGTCGTAGAATCCCCTACGCTCCTTTCACTGTCTGGCAGAGAAAGGAGGTATCGCTCGGGCGACGAAACAGGCGCTCTTGTGTGGGGAAATATGACACATTTCTGATTCAGGGACACTTGGACTACCTTACTTTAATATGCATTGCGGACGATCTACGTATTCGTACATAAATAAGTCCTTGTGTGTTTTACATTTTAATAATTTATCTTTTGACGATGGAAATGTTCAATAAGAATGTTCTAACTGAAATTGATTTATTTTCTGCTGAGATTTTTTTTCTAAAAGAAATATTATTGAATATTATTCCTGTATCGTGTGTGTTTTTTGAAAGTAAGTGAAGAAAATTAGTGCGTAAGAGCCGAAAATAAAAGGAAAACATTACCACTAATGACAGTTACTGTTAAGTCATGGTCAAGTGTAAGGGATATAGTCGAACGTGTGCAGCAAACAAAAAATTACAAACTATATTTTCAGCGATCTTATCGTTCTCGAATTAATTATATTATATTTATAATTAATTTATTTTTGAATAATGAAAACTCTTTTAAGTGTAGATCGCTCTAGAAATTGAAGGCTTGAAATAAAAAAAGAATACACAGCCATTTTAATACTTTCGAGAAAACTGAGTTTATATGTTCGTTAAACCTTTTGGCACATACAACTCCTGCCATTTATAATCACCCCTAACACTATCAAGAAGTGCACAAGGATTTTGTTTATTTATGTTATAAAATAACGTATTTACGTTTTATTAATGTTAATTCATTATTATTCGGGTGAAAACATAAATTTAAGAGAAATGGCACTTACACCCTGTTTTATTTCAAGTCTTCAATTACTCATTACGTTCATTCTTAATATGTCACTGTCAATGTACTGGCATATTATCTCAAATTCAAATCCAAAACCGAAAACGGATAACAACGTGTGGAGCGCTGTGGGCGTCACCAGGGCCTCCACACGGGCTCGGCGTCTGGGTCTGCGTCGACGGGGCCGGTGCTGCTGTCGGCGGGCGCGCGCGCCACGCCGCCGCTGCCGCCGTCCGCGGCCGCCTCGCGTGCTCTCTTGGGGTGAGCGACCTCTGCGGCCGCCGCCGCCGCGTCCTTCCCGCAGTTCCCTTCTCTTTTCCTTCCGCGCCTGCCCGCGCCGTCGCTTTCTCCGGCGCCCCCCGCCGGCCGCGCGGCCTTCGCGGGCAGTCGCTCCCGCTGCGGCGTGGGCGGCGGCGCCAGCCTGCTGGCGAGTTCCGGGTGATCCTCGGACAGAGACGTCTTGGGCGCTTGCGGGAGGTCGGGCGTCAGCCGGTGGCGCGTGGCGGTGGTTCCCCTCGCCGGGGGCTGGTCGTCGGCGCCGCCGGCGCGTGGGGGCGCGGGCGTGGCGGGCGGTCGCTCTGTGCGGGGCGCGGTTCTGGCGTCCGCGAGCCGTGCGCGGCCGTTGGCGGCCTCGTCGTCGTCGCTGTGCACGCGCCAGCGGGCGGCGCCGTGCTGGGAGACGCTGGCCACCAGCAGCAGGCGAGGCGCAGGCCAGGCGGCGGGCGTGCCGGCGGGCGGGGCCGGGGCGGGAGCGGCGGCGGGGGCGGGGGCGGGGCGAGGGCCCTCGCCCGGAGGCGGAGAGGGCGTGGCCGCGAGCAGCACAGCGCCTTGCACGGCGGCCCTTGAACGAGGGGGCCCGCGCTCACGCTCCACGCCGTACTTCTGCTGCAGCGCCTGCAGGTGCTTCACCGTCATCTCCAGGATGTCGGCCTTCTCCAGTTTGGCTGCTTTGGAACCCTGAAATCCGTCAAGATTGATCAATATTATCCGTTTTCCTTTCCTCGCATAATACGCTAACGATAGACAGGGGCGTCCAGAAGGGGTGTGTGAGCTGAGGCAATTTGCTCCTGACCCCAACTTCATTAGGGCCCCGAATATTTTTTATTCAAAAGAAATGAAAAATATATTTATCTCTAATATAAATTTAAGACTATAAGTTATTTCTGGTGCATGGAGGATTGAATTCTCTTTATTAATAGGGGAGGAGGAAATTTCTTGTTAGAAATAAGAAGCCCCCTTAGTTCAACTGACCCAGGCCCCTGGTTTTCTTTGGGCACCGATAGATGACGGATTTTAGGAATTTGTGAGGTTCATCGCCACAAAACCTTGAAACTGTACTACTGCTGAATAGGAAACTACACCATAGTTCTCAATACAAAATATTTAAGGCGAAAAATAAATGTTTGCAGATTATGATTCACAAAACATTATTACATTATAATCGCACATCACTCGATAACGATGCATACCAAGTCCTATAAACCGATTTTCGTATCTCTTGTAGAGTCATGAGTTTTATGGGGACAAGTGAGTTCTGTGAGCATACGAGTTCTGAGTAACAGGTGAAGGATAGGTGGGGAAATGACAAGGACCGTCGCCGGGAGACAGGTGGAGGACAAGGGGAAAATGAAAGGGACTGGCAAGGACCGTTGGAGGACAGGTGGGGTCTGATATATGTTTCTTAAGGCAGTTTTTTTACAAAATAAGAGCTTTTTGAACTTTATATTACATTTTGGGAGATTTAGTTCTTTGGGTGCCGCCTCTCCATAGCAAGGTTGTTCAAAAAAGTGTAAATACCCGACATCTATGTAACATTATATTGAAAGATAAAATAGAAGTAATCTTTCACAATAAAACTGAAGAGACTATTGGATTATCTGAACAATTTAATCTCAACTTTTATCATTGTTGTAATGGTTTCTCTGGCACAGTGCAGGGCCTATAATGCTATGACGCACACTTTCTGGGCTAGTCGTTCAATATTTGGTTCTACTATGACGCACTTTTCATTTTTAAATCCAGTATTATTTACGAAGTGCGTAGTTTTCTCACGAGTTTCACTAATATTTCTTAAGTTTCCTATATTTTATCAGTTGTCAAAGGAGAAGTGTTATAGTGCACGTACGTCGTTCTTAAAAAAAAATTAGCGCTATCTCTTAGATAAGTTATATCTGAAATCGGTCAGTGACCAGCATCGAGATACTAATGTTTATCGAAACATTTCATTAGGTTTATGGGACAGGTACTTGAACTTATCTTTCAATGCAGACGGACGGACAGACAGACGGAGGGACGGACGGATAGGCGGATAGACGGACAGACAGACGGATAGACAGACGTTTTGACGAGAATTAATTTTTCGGTATCAGACCCACAAAACGTGAATTCTAACTACACAACGTGTTAGAGGAAGTAATTTAGTATTCATAGGAACAAAACTTATCACTTTTAGTTACCAGGGCCCGGAAATAAGAATTTTTCTACCGAATAAACCAAAGTAAATTACTCTTGGGATAAAACACTATTATTCATTGAATGATCCATCGAAATTGGTTTAAAGTTTCCGTACATGAGTCCATAAAAGCAGTCTGACAAAAATTATAAAAGCAGTTTTGTATGGAGTTTTACATCATATAAATAACCACACGAGCTTATAAAACATATTTATAATGAAATCAGAGACAAACACTTCAATTATTAATACAGATTTACCGCATATTATTTATTTATTTAATTCAGCCCCCAAAACAGGTAAGATAAGATAAGATAAAGATAAATTTATTTGAACTGCAAATGGGCATAACCCGGTGGCAGCTAATTACATAAATAAGATAATACAGCTAACATGCAAATTATATAATAGTAATATTAATAGTAATATTAATAATAATATTATTAATAATAATATTAATAATAATAATAATATTAATAATAATAATAATATTAATAATAATAATAATATTATTAATAATAATAATAATATTAATAATAATAATGTTAATAATAATAATAAAAAATATATTAATAATAAAAATAATAATGATATAAAACTTGGTTAAAACACTATGTGGCGAATGGAAAGAAGTGCACAGTGTTTCGGTCTCCCAAAGCACGGCAATGCGAGGTCCTCACCTGCGCGGCGTCCGCGGCCTCGGGGCCCAGCACCAGCACCTTGAGCTGCTCCAGGCTGCGGTTGATGCGCGCCCGCCGCCGCTTCTCCATCAGCGGCTTCCGCACCTGCAACGCAGCCACCCGCTCGCACTCAGGGATCGAAAGCGTATGAGCATCGAGCTCTAAACATCGATGTTAAAAAACATCGACTTTAAAACTTCGATGTTTTCAAAACATCGATGTTTAAAACATCGATGTTTTTATAGAAACATCGATGTTTTCAAAACATCGCCATCGATGTCGCATCCCTAGCTCACACCTCGCCTTTCACCTTATTGCGCCTCGCACCAAAGCCAGCGAGGAAGGACGGCTCTCCCTCAGGAAATGATCTGCTGTCTGAATACTTTGATTGATTAGTGATTTCGGGCGTGTCAACTTCTAAGGTCATTAGTCCTGTAAGTGCGGTGCATGCGTTTTCTTCGGGAGGTGAAGGTGATCTTCCCCCGCTGGATGCGACATCGATGACAAAACATCAATGTTTCAAAATATCGATGTTAAAAATTAAAACATCGATGTCAAAAAGAACATCGTTTAAAAACTATCGATATTTTTTTTGAATTGACTTAATAGCGTCTAGTAATTTTAGCGCGGAGAAAAATTGAATTCGATAGTAGCGGTCATGTTGAGTGTCTAATTAATATTTAACTGCCACAAAAGTGACAAAATAATGACATTTAACAACACTTTTATTATAAGAGGAGTAATACAAAAAAGCTCACTTCATTATTTTGTCGACGAAAATGACATTACTGGTTTATTTAATATAACTATTATAGACCCCAATATTTTTTATTTTAGTTTGTAAAATCAGTTTGCATACGAATAGCACTATCTGCTAACTTCATGTCCTCTGAGTCTAAAAGCGTCATCTCAGGAGTTCGGAGCTTCCTCAGTTCGCCGAAAAGGGAACGGAAGGGAGGGGGGACGCCTAGGGACCACGCCTGTGGCAACGCATACGTTGACGCCTCTCCGCGTGATACGAAGACAGGCGAAGGAAATATCAGGGAATCGGGGTCATTGCTCAGCCAAGAGATGCTCTTTTCTGCTCGATGAAGATCCGTTCCGTTCGAACTCGTGAATCATCGGTTAAATGTCAAAACTTATCTCTTACAAAATTGTAATTATTGTACAGCTTTATTGACAGAAAAAAATCGAAAAAGTATGAACATCGAGCTCTAAACGTCGATGTTAAAAAACATCGGCTTTAAAATCCTCGATGTTTTTATAAAAACATGTGTGTGGCATGTGTGGTAGCATGGCATGTGTGTGTATGTGTGGTAGTGTAGTGCATGTGTTTGTGTAAGTAAAGGGTGAGTTTAGGACAAGTAAGGGAAAGGAATGGTCGTGCACGGTTCGTAGAGTTCTTTAGAGTTCTTCTCCAGCGTCTAATAGCAGGAGTCTAAAATCTCGCCACCGTGAACCGTAGGACCTCCGAATCAAAGGTACTGCAACGACATAAGTTGTAACAGTGAGCCGCCTATTCTGAGCTGAATACTTCGAAATGTCTAAGTATTCGGAGATAATGGTGCAATGAATGTTTTAACAACTGAAGTTACAAAGCTTCATTATTTAATTGAAATATGGATTAAGATGAATATACTACCATTTATGCGCATTCACAAATACAATTTGTTACAAAATATTTCTTATTAACGACATAATAAATATGGTTTAAGCGTTTTACATGATATTATTTGTAAATGATAAAATATTGCATCTTTCAACTGAAATTATTTAAAGCGATGAAAAAGTGTAGGGGCAATGAAGTTCGTGAAAGAAAACCTGGAATGAAATTACATGAAATTTCCAACACACAGAGTTAACTAAGAGAGGATACTGTCTACCAGCTGGACAATCAAGTTCAAATTCATTTAAAGTCCCAAGATTTACTTCTCATTATCGACCGTCCAAAGTGTCTCCCACGCGCATTAGGCAGCTCTTCAATGAAGAAATTTCGAGAAGAATTTTATTTTAAGCCTGGTGATGTTGGCCACATCACCAATTTTGAACGATCTCTGGAAACACGTCTCGCAATATGTTGTGGAAGAGCGTCCTGAAATAGCACGTTGCTTTCACGTTACAATATTTTATTTGTCCCATTGTTTCACTTGCGGTTTTCACAAGAAGAAAATAGACATTTAGGAATATGTATTTGTCTCATAATTTGAATTAATAATTCGCAGTTTAATTCACAATTCACTAATAACTAATCATCGCCCGATACATTATTTCATTTGTTTTAACAATTACATTTTCGCCTTTTGTTCGCAACGGTTTTTTGTTACAAATTTTTCTCTCAAGCGTCGGAAAATGCAACGAATCTATTTTTTTAAAGAGAAGGATGAATTGGAAAGAAGTCGAGAGAGAGAACATCCCATGAGCGGTTACGTAACTTTTAAGCTGGTTCAATAGACGAGCTCTTCTTGGAATGAGAGCAAGTCGATACCAAAGCGTTCCGTGTACTGTCAAGGGGCCGAAAGGACGATACTCCTACAAGATAGAGCTTTAAAGAGGAACTACAGAGTACTAGATGTTATTATTAAGTCTGTTTTTGGTTCTTCGGAAATATTAAAACTGCAGCCGTAATTACGGTAAGGATTTCAGACGAGAAGACAAAATAATTTATCTCTGACTAAAATAAATAAGAATATACTAACTACTTGTATTTCATGACCATGTTACTGAACATGAATAGAAGTTAATTTGATAATCACTAACGAAATTACTCATTTTTTAAACACGAGATATAATGTCTATTATCAAAATATTCAGGGCAGCTCTGTGAAGACTTTCTTTTGTTGTTATGTTTGAGAAAAAGTAGACATGTCTTTCCTCGTTGTCCCAAGACAATGTGAGATTGTTTTTTTGATTGCTGCGCAACCAGATTCTCCAGATTACATGGACGAATTCTTAACTGACATGTTAATAATTTGCACTGTGACGTTATGAATATGATTCAGCGACCTCAGTACAATGCACATCAATATCCGGAAGCAGTGAATGTTGCATCTCTTCATTTCATTATTTTTAAATAATATCAGTTCATCATTACTGCATTTTAAGCGACAATTGATTATTTTTATTACACAAAATTCTTACTTTTGGCTAACAATTACATTTTTATAATAACAAGATATTCTTATTCTACATTGTTTTGAAAAAGATCATCTGGCAAGATCGCAGTGCTGCCACACACGTTACCATCGAGCGTAACGTTGAAAACTGTGCGTTACAGGCTTTAAAAACCCCTGAACCCCAGGTACATGTTTAATTTGTAATATACAAACCGAGAGCTTTTTTAAACTTGAAGTGTAGCTTTTTCGGAGACCTGGGTGTTTAATTAGAAAACGGTGCGTTTCAGACCCTTAAAACGCGGGTTTCGAGTTACATGACTGTAATTTACATACCGGGGGCTTTTTGAAACTTGGGGTGTAGAATTTTTGGAGATCTGAGTACCGTGTATTTCATAATTTGGGTAGTCAGAAATGTCAGTAATCTCGAAATGTTTGTTAATTTAAACTGTCTCTTTGCTATTCTGTGCAATTTAATCGCACGGTTTCTAAATTAAGTCTTTCGCTTGGAAATAAATTCTTGGAAATATTAGGATGTTGACGCACGCACAATATAGAACAAATATGATGTAATGCATTGTTGAGAGCTTGGCCAGTCGAAGTTAGGTTCAAGTATTAGGCTATTTTCACCTTTAAAATTGTGATTTTTGAAATGCAGAATGATTACTCAGAATAATTTAACTAGGAAGGCATACTTTTCAAATGATATTTTTAAGAAAGAAAATTCTGAACGCAACAATTAACAACAAACATTAATTTGGAATATCTAACAATTCTCAAGATTTAAATGTCCAATATTAATGACAGTCTGACAATGACTTTATAAATATACTACTTTGTAATGTACACTTTGAAAGTTTTTAATATAAGAAAATTGAAGGCTCTATATTTAACAATAAGAAACATTTAGTGTATTTTGTTATTGTCTGTTGATGTACATTTCGAAAGAAGTCAATTTAAAATTTATAAATAATTAAAATGTTTAGAAACGAAAAATCAAAAGAAATGCATTATTTTTGGTCTTCAATTTTCAGTTTTAACTGAGAAAATTGTAAATATTCAGTAATAAGTTGATATTTGGTCGATCTCTGATGAAATACGTACTTCAATCAGCCAGATAAGCTCTACAGCGGAGTAACATACTAAATATTTAATTAATAAAATTGGATATTTTCATATGCAAAAAATGTGACTTTAAATATAAGTGAGGTATTTACTTATGTATGTAGTAGGCTTATGTGCTAGTAAAAATAAATTTAAAGTTTTTATGATATAAATATTATGATGATATAAACATATGAGCAAGTAATATTTTTAATGAGCAAATACATCTCACAAAAATATGAAAAAATAAACTGACAAATGACAAGAAACTGTATAACATGACGAAGAATGGTGCTATATGAATAAATGACAATCTGCAAATTTCAGACGTTCGACTTGGGGAAACTGAAGAGAAAGCGAAGCCTACCTTTCGGCTCTCCTTGGGCGGGCGGGCTGCATTGGGTGTGGCCGACGGGCTGACGGCGGCCTCGCAGTTGGTCATGTCCAGTAAGGCACACATCCGTAGGCCACGTGGAGATCGCTCCGGTCAGGGCGTCGCAACACGCTTCCCCCGCTCTCGAGGAAACTCCAACGCTCGTATAAGAAGCGAACCCTTCAGCGGCCGGCCGACGGGCGACTGACGAGTACCGTGTCGCCCTCGCTGGAGGTCGCGTGCCGCCCCCGGGGGCACGCGGCCACCCCCGCCCCCGAGCCACCCCTCCCAGCCCCCACCAGCGCTCGGAACGCGCGGCGTGATTGGTGGGAGCCCGCGGAGACACACGTTTAAACGGCCGCTTCGCTTGAGTGAGCGCGAAAGGAGCTGCGAGGGGCCCGGCCGAAGAATGCGTCTTTGAGACCCGGCTGCCCCCTCCACCCCCGCCACCCCTCCGCCTCACGGGCCGCGGCTCCCGCGCATCCCCGGGGGATCCGTGCTCCGCGTGGCGCAAAGGGTCGTTTAGCACCGCAGAGATCGACCTAATGCATCACACGGGGCCGTTTCCCAGCCGGGAGAGGCGCAGTGAAGAAAGTTTTGTCAAGTAGTCTCAGAGAGAGGCTGTCGCTTCAAACTCGAAATTATCGAAAGCTTTCCAGGAAGTTAATGGTAGTTTATCGGTTACACGCGTCTTTAACCCTTGTTAACATGCAACCTTATAAGTTTGTTAAGTGCTCTTGTACCTACCTGTAGGTTAAGAAATTTCAAATTCTTAGCAACGGGTTTTAACATCCTTAGTAACCTAAATAAACAACCACCCATTCATCGCAAGTCAACATTATTACGAAAATTTCACGTGGTAATTTACAAGACAAATAGTAATCAAAGAAACGCATTATAATGAATTATGATTTTTAGAATCTGTAATACGCACAATTAGAATGGAACCTTCCCTTTTAATATCGTTGAAACAAAGCTGGTATATTTCATCACAGCGACGCGCACTAAAAAAGCCAAATATTAGAACAACCTGCAAAAACATCGACTGCTTTTTCATCAAATCTGTACCGTGTTTCACTCCAAAATACTAATGTAACAATAATCATACCTTGGGAAACAAATATTCTTCACTCCCAGACTCTATCAAAAACTTCCATACCTCATTATTTGCCTAAACTTTTGCTTTTTTTATTATCATGCCGCAACAACAGAATTCATGTGTTTCATATCGCAGTAATGTCGTAAATGTTCTCAAAAAATTGAGATTTTATGGAGTCCGAAAAAACGCTAAACATACCACGCAATACCACAGTGTTATTACTGCCTCGTCCAAATTAAAAATCTCGGCTCCGCTACGCTCCGCCTCGATTTTTAACTTTTGGCATCGGCAGTTACACTCATAACATTTCTAGGTATGTTAATAGCTATAATGCAATGAGTTTCTAATGCAATGAGTTTTTAAGCTTTATTGCATGAGAACATGTTTTGAATACCAGCGATGTTAAGGGCAAGTTTTTAAATTTGAACGAATGCATTGCATTATATACGAATTGTATACACTATTCTTTTGTATAGCAGAATTATAAATTTGTAAGAGTATCAAAACTTGCCCTCTTTCTAGCAAGTTTTATCGCGTATGTAGAACAAAATGCATTATAATCGATTATAAAATATCTGTAACAAGAAAATGAATTGTAAATTTCAGATAACACAGCTGCCAACATTTTTGCTCGTTAGTAATTTATATTCTGTGCAAGTTTCAACACGATCAACCACGCAAAACGTATACGAACGTGCATGGCACCCAACACACGTCTGTTATCTTACGTCACTCTTGAATATTTTAAATGTTCAAGGCAACAAACATTTTTGATGAGTTTATTTTAAAAGATAAAACCAAGAAATTAGAATAGATTGAGTAATTTTGAAATAAATACTTTGATTCTGTGTGTAAATCAATTGGAATGTGTCTATGATGCGCAACTGTTTTGTGTAACCATCTACTGTTGTTTCTGCAATAGATAATAAAAGATTATCCATTTAAATAGTTAATAATATGTAAAATTCAATTAGGAAATTATATTTAATAGAAATTAACAAAAAAAATTCATATAGGGAAAAGTACGCCAGTTTTCTGAAGCATAGTGCCATCAATCTTTTTTTTTACAACAAAAGAACAGTGAGGTGTAAGATGATATAGAAAATTTCATGTAATGGAAGCCATGTATCCTCTACGGGTTTCATTTCAGGACATTCTCGAATGGAATACCTGCGATTAACTCCTAAATTGATAATTATGGGAAACCGAACACGGACAAGATACAGCATCAATAATCGGCATTTAGAGTCTAATAAAGAATCACTAACAGGGACCAGTTATACCACACGCACAAGATCCTGTCCTCAGGCACATTCACTGGTTCCATTATCGAAGGGTTGTGACGAAGGCGCGACTGCGGCCTTTGCCAGTACAAATGAATGGCCGAAGGGTCGAAACCACGAATCAAGACGGCCAAAAGATCGATTTGTTCTTTGTCTAAAAATTCAAGTAATCATTACGTTTTATATTAGTAATTTAAAGTGTTAATACGTAAATTACATCTCTGAATGCTCAGCACCATACGTAATGTGAGGTCAATGTTTGCACTAGAATAATGTGAAATGTATGCATTGTATACGGAAAAAACATTTTAAATGTAGTTGTTCACAAGATATTTATTCTACCCTTAAACAGAACTCAATATTAAACCTAACAATTTTGAAATTATACTGATTGGAGTGTATTTGTGGAGATAAAACAATGCTTGTTAAATGTAACTAGCGGCCAGCAGCATAGCACATTCACTACCCAGGAACGACAAATAAAATACTTGCTAATAATACCGCATTAAATAAAGTATTCAAAAATACTGCAATAACATAGTATAGTATACATTCAGTACAACAGTTCTCTACACATCGAGAGTATAAAAAATTGCTGTTTCATTACGCAACATGCATGTGAACGTAAACAATATTTAATGGAGGGAGGCATCTGCCTTGGAGCTTTTATTTGACGTAGGCAGCGTTGTAAGTAGTGACGCATTGAGTATGAGAATTCAGTCGGTACGTGCAGTATGAGAGTAGGAAGAATAACAATAGAATGTTTTCACTTTGTCAAAATTGAAATTGTTTCATTGTGTTAGGACTTTCCCCGAAATCCTGGGTAAACAGTACAGCCAGAGGCTGCAAAATTTTGTTTCAATTGCTGCGCTCATTGAAAATTAGTAATGTGGATTATTTTGTGCAATGTGGATACTTACAGAAAATTTTCTAATGTTAAGATTTTGAACAATTTACGTGATGGAATGTGTTTTGTTTTCTTGCAGAAAGAGGGAAATGCACTTTTAAATACTTGTTTTGTTTTTTGTAATTTTATTAAAGTAGAGAGATTCACATGACTCAATGATAAGCATTTCAAAGTTGTGAATTGTTCATGAAAAATTTGAAACGCCTTTTATCTATACATGAATAGTATGAGTATATTATAATGAATACAGTTCATCAATCATCGATTGAAATACTTTTTACTGATTGATTCATTTACTGAAAGGTAATGTTCTGTAAATATTTCTATTTCATATCGAATTTTTATAATTAGTAGCACATGTCATCACCGCTGGTCGACCACGGCCTATATCGGGCTGTCGAGCCATGAACATGACGGTACATATCATACGCTAACAAAATCCATTACCTGACAGGTGGGCAAATTGAAATCAATCAATAATCAATATTTGTGTTAAATAGCATCTACAAAATTAAAAAAGTCTGAATGTATTCATTTGTTTGATGATGACGATTCTTTTTTAATCTAAAAACAGAAAGAGATAAGTAGATAGAAATATACAATTGCTTTTGTGGCAATAGAACGAAGTTTTCTGTACTAAGGATGTAAACAAAATTAAAACAGTATTTTATGTAATCAATATAAAAGGATGTGTATAAGTTTTTATAAAGATTTATAAAAATAATAATAAGCTTTACTAATGGCAAGATTGGCACGATATGGCACGATTGAATGTTTTGTTTGTTATAAAGTAATATTTAATTCAAGCAATCAGATATTTCTAGACGAAGAGTGTACTTAAACATTATTTAAATCATTGCGTCAAATTATACAACTGATTATTTAACAATCAAGCATACCTCTTTTGAAGAGATGCGGGGCAGCAGTATTCCGGTTTACTGCTGCATTTATCTGCCTGAGCTAAAAGTTGTTTCTAAATAATATTAAATTTATTTTAAAAGATGATCGTGGTGGAAACAAGTGCTATGGAAACCGCTCTGCAAGCAATGAAAGACTGTGGTCAGAATTTTCAGTATGGGATGAATGTTTTACGTAGAGGTTAGCTAGAGGAGAGTGTCGAAAATATAATTATAATACCAATAATAATAATAATTTAAATAATGTTTGACTGTTCATAGAATTGAATGTCACAGCTGCGAAACGAACCCAGCTCTTTCGGTATACATATAGTTGCCGTCAATTCTTTGAGTAGTCAAAATATCGTTTATAACAATTACTTCTGCTAAGGGGTTAGAAGTCACAACTGTAGTTGGCAATTGCGAAATGGGTATCATAGTCCCACCTAATTGCTAAAACCTACAAATGTAACCATATGGTGAAATGTAAAAATATAATAATAATAATAATAATAATAATAATAATAATAATAATAATAATATCATTTTTGCCTGGAACAAATAGAAACCATTGGTCGTATTGTCTCATCTTGTTCAATTGTAGCAAAGACCGAATACTTGAAAAGACACGATAGAATGTATAGTTACCTCCACTGGCAGATCTGTAACGCCCTCGAAGTTCTGAACACATGCTCCAAATGGTACAACAACTCACTTGGAGAAAAACTCGTCTCTACTTGTAGCTGTTGCTGAGCTATACGATCAGAATGTCATAACTAAGGAGGCAGAGAAACGTCTTAAATACAAGAATTTGGAAATCGAGATCAACTGAATGGGGCGTAAAAGTACAGGTCGTCCCGATAGTCATCGGAGCTTTGGGATTTGTTCCGCAAAATTTGTGTAAGAACTTGGATAAACTCCCAGGTCTTTCAAAAGACTGGGAAGTGCAAGAAATTGCTTTATTTGGAACAGCCCACAGTTTGCACAAAGTGTTGTAGAGACACCGACAGCCCCTAGATCTGGAAGAATAGGAAACTGGCTGAAACTCGGATTAGACTTTATAAGTAATCGACTCACGAGAGTAATAATAATAAAGCGAACGAAATGACTCAGTTGCGCACTGACTTCGCAGTCGGGAGATCTGGGTTCGATCCCCAAGCCGGCAATTCTAAACGAGGTTTTCGTGGGCTCTCTCGGTCATACAGGCGACTGATGGTTCAAACAGGCCACGATCATTTCTCATCATCCTATCACCGCATAATTCAAGGGTTCGCAACCTTGTCTTACCAAGGGATACAGCCAAAAAGCTGATCCCTATAATGATGCATGTTAATCTTTCTCTAGAATATGAGTAGGCCACTGAAGAGAACGTGATGTGTGATCAGAAATGGCCGATACGCCAATAATAATAATAATAATAATAATAATAATAATAATAATAATAATAATAATAATAATAATAATAATAATAATCAGGTTGGCCGATCAGATGGCCCAGAATGATCGTGGGATTGAGTGCTACCTCGGACATGGTTGTGTTGTGTACGTCTGTATGTGTGTGTCGTCCTTTCACCCCTCACTATCACCATCATTCCATCTTCCTTACCCCCAGGGCTCGAGATAAAAATCGCATCTAGCTAAATGCTGATCTCTAGATAAATTACATGCCCTGCAACCAGGATAATGTTACTGAGCGCCGGTAAATGAGAGTGGATGCACGCGTGGTCCACGTCGGCCTACTGGCGAGCAGAAAGGAATCGGTTTGTGCCGTCAACTTTGCATGTGGGATTGGGACCACTGCGCCGGCCGCCCGCGTGGAGGCGCGCTCCGAAGCCGCGAGGGCGCCCCGCGCTCCGCTCCGCTGCGCCGGCGGCTAATGAGCGACGGCGCGGCGCGGTAGCTGCGCTGGACCGTGTCCACGCGACAAAAAGCGGCGGCGGCGGCGGCCGCGCCGACCGCAGGCGACGCTTCGACGACCGCGGCGGTCGCCTCCGCCGCCGCCCGACGACACTCCCGCCGCCGCCTCCTCCGCCGCCGCCTCCGCCGCCGCCAGGTGAGTGCGGACAACCGCTTCCGCTGCGCCCTCGGATTCCGTCACCTCCAACCCTCAACCCCAACGTTGCAACCCCCGTAGCCACTCTTCCGGCTCTGCTTCCGCCATTTCTGACATACCCCGGCATATATTGTAGCGTCACGGCTGCGCAGCAGCTCAGTGCTTAAGCGCAAGGTAAAGGGTTAAGGGGTCTAAAAATAGCCACCCGAACACAAGGCTGGAAAATTCCAGAAGAGACGGTACCTCGTGCAAAGACAGCGTCAGAGACATGTCTCAATGCTGCGTGGGGGGAGAAATGACGTGGGAGGTCATGTGACTCGCCCCTATATAATGTCGCGTCACGATGGTGTGGGTGGGTAACAACTCTGGTTTCCTCGTGGTGAGTCCACAAAACTTTGTCCGCCCAGGCTGGTGCGGAGTGCCGATGGCACATGGTGGTTCGACGTGTTCGGACCAGGCGACGTGTTCCTCGAACACTGTCAGGCAGATTGTCGATCTGCCGGGGCACATCAGGTGCCAATTTGCGAGGCGGCCTAGCAGGCCTGTCGCAGACGTTGCCGCAAGGCGTATGTACAGAGAGGGGGGCTGCAGTGGTAGCTCTAACAAACCACCTTAAGAGTGAGGTTTTGTGCATATGTACATCTTGTAAATAAACTTGTATATACTCACTCGTGTCTGTTTTCCTTGTGGCGTAAATCTCTACCCATGACGTTACAATACAAATTGGGAATTAAAACCAGAATTTTTCACTAATATTGTATTTCTGTCCTACATTCAGGCGTCCATCTCTCTCTCTCCCTCTCTCTCTCTCTCTCTCGATCCACTCTCTTTCAATAAAACATGCATCCATGGCAACCGACGCTCTATCCCTCAATTTTTTCCCTACTACGTGTTCATACAACTCGTACAAATTGTATACATCATATCGTAACAGTGTCTGTAAATCTAACATCATTGCAGAATATCGAATGTATCATCGTGTATGAAGCAATGATATCCTATGTCTTCATTGCTTTTCCAATTGCATCACTCAAAAGGCTCACGCAACGGCTATCAGCGTCGCCACCTTGTTCGCCGTCATTCAACTGAGTCTCGTCCTTCTTCGCCAATACTGTATGTGTGAGCACGCACATTTTTTGGGTTACTTTATCCAAAACAAAAAGGGGATCGGTCAGTCTTGCGACTGACAAAACATGAATGGTCGCAATCAGAAAGGCAACATTTGGCGTTCTTCACTTCTGGAACCTTGTCATATTGCATCACATGGTGGGAATAAGATGCATTTGCGAACATACGGAGGGGTGGAGTATCCCACGAAATTCAACCTGTGGGGGCGTTAATCAACGTTAACTTTCTTGCCATGACCAATATCAACAGTTAAATGCATGTTTTGTGACTAATTTGGTCGCACTTCCGTTTATAATATTTTTTTGAATCTAATGAACTGAATTGAGATACTGAAAAGTTAAGAATTGAAGATAGTATTGGAATTAAATTTCGAAAATATTTTACACCTTTCTAGAAAGAACGAGCTATAAAAATTGCGCCGACCTGGAAGGCCGAGGTGGCTAGAGTGTGTACCTACTCAGCGCCTCGGTAGGAAGGGTCGCGGGTTCGAGTCCCGCTTAGGTCATGGTTGTTCGCGCCCTTGTCTGTCATGTATGCGTGCTGCCGCGGAAGACTTTGTGAGTCTGCTGACCACAGATCGAGGAGCCCGCAACTGTGTCACTGTCTAGCGTCAAGGTTAAAATGTGTCCCCATGAGACATAGTAGGTACCCGGTGAGGGTAGTCGAAATCGGCATCAACTGAAGCTGTAAAAAACCCTCGGAAGAAAAAAAAACATTGAGTAGCCCCTCAATGGAGCGGCGAATGTCCTCATTGGCCAAACCACGTGTGACGCTTCACCTTCGCAATTGCACCGCAGCCGTCCGCCTCGTCTCCGCATCCGCCAGCGACACAGCCTCGAGCGAGGCGCGCGCCGCTCTGTGGTGGGAGTTCTTACGCGCGCACCTGTCCCCTGCGCCCCCCCACCCCTCCCCCCACCCCTCCCCCGCGCACCCACAGCGCCGCGCGAGCGCCTTTGCATCCAAAGCTCTCCTTAACAGAATTCTTTCGGAACTACGCGCGCTTGTAGAGCTGCTCCAGGAGTGATCGGCGACACCTGCTGTGGCCGGGGGAAGTGCCTCGTGGGAATTTTAGGGGGTTTGATGGTACCAGCTCACCGCTAAGGGCGCTATTAGTTTTGCTTCAACGCCAATGAGGATTTTATATCGCCGAGAAACGGCTTTACTGCTTATGCCGTTATGAGCCAAATGTATGTTGTTTTTTTTCGAATTCATTTTATTTGAAAACACATACCGGACGCTGTAAAGTAAACACAGGATTTTCATAGACTATGAAACCTTGACATATGCGTGGAAACATGCACAAGTGGTCAAACAAGCATGATTAACGGTAAAATGGAAGAAACAGGCTTTATTAAATTTAAGAAGTTTTCTCTTTTTCTCTTTTTGTAGCAGTGTGTATTTAACAATTTTGCCAAATTTTCTTCAGTTAGATTTATCTCCTTGTATAACAAAATTTTTGAATTACAAAGGTTACCTTTCTACGTCACAAAACCTAATATAAGCATACTTATAGGACAAAATTTGCCATTCTTCTATTTCACACTTTAAATGACAGAACGTTATAAAATCTTCCCAGAAAATGCCTTTCCCTTCTTCTAGTTAGGTGATGTCTGACGGTGACATGAAAATTTATCAATATTTCGCGGAGAAACGTTTGAGTACTATGCAGATGCTTCCGCAATAGCGTAGACCACTACTCCATCTACAAGCGTTTGTGCTATAACGCACTTTGAGGCCCATTCACTGTCCATGGTAATGTGATCGCATATTGTTAAGTTACAACTAGCTGTGAAGGAAATATTTTGAGTGTGAAGTTCACTTAACGAAAAGGAAATCATTCTTAGTAGCTTTTCATCTAAAGTTTCAAGAATGTTACACTTTGTGGCATGCGACAAAGCTCAGATTCTCAGAATGCTTTTCACATATAATATGAGTTAATTTTAGTGATAGCATAATTTATATAAAAGGTACTCAAGATTCGAGGTAAATTACTAAAAATGTCAATGTAGGGAAAAACTTTTCCACATGCATTACTCTTCTGCACGAATGTCTCTCTCCAAAATCACCCTACCATAAAACACACATTTATCAGATACATAAGCTGTACAAAGCTTGAATTAAACATGCGGTTGGAAGGTAATTATATCTCTATTTATGGAGTCAAATGGAGTTAGGTTGTTTTATTTCATAAAATTAAATTATTTTCCAGAATTCAGTAATTCATATTTATCACTCTTGATTGGGACTCAGAAGTGAAGAATAATTTTCTGTTTGAATACTTTCAATAACCATTAGTTGATTGATGACACAATCATTTATTTTGAAGATGAATTATAGCCAAAAAGGATATTGTGTATACTTTTAGAGCAGTGACTTTTCCTAGCAATTCGCGAGACAACTGCCCGCCGCGCCGCTCCGATTAGTTGCTCTGATAGTTGCTCTGACCAGTTCTTGAAGACTTGTCAAATGGAAAGGACGTTCCGAGCCTTAACAGAACGGGGCCTGGGAAACCGAAAGAACGCTGCTGATAGCATGTAAGTGTAAAAAGGATTTTTGAGGGTTTGAATATTTTTAATCTTTGCATTTTGAGGTAATTTCTTGATTTATGTAACGTAATTTTTACATCGGCTCATTGCACCACATGCTGAAGCTTACAAGTATTCTTTATTGCGTGACTCACTGTATTGTGGTTACTGGCAAAGGTCTTATAAGACGAGTTTTCACCTTCCTTGTATGTTAACAAGTACTGGAGCTGGCCACTTCGAAACCTGTTTAGATCAACACGAAAAGGGATGATACACTTCAATTTACAAGTTTATTCATGCTTCAATGCTAAGTTTCAGGCAGGAAAATTATCTTGAGAGGGAAAAATATATACACACAAAAAACTACATTAATTTGAAAGTATTGGTTAGAAAATAAAAGTAAGTGCACTATTATAAGAAAGTATTTCCATAATTTTTATACAGTCATTTTCAAATAATTTTAATTTCTCATAGGTCATTTTTTGACATAAGCATAGAGAACTAATAAAAAATAAAATCCAATAGAACTGTTATGTATGTAATTATTTAATGTAAGAAACTTTCTTAAATAAGACAATTCGTTGTTTTAATAATTTTTTGAACACAATACAATTTTTTATTCAATTTGTGAAGCGCTGATATATTATAACTATTTTAAAAAAGAAAATGTCATTCTCAATAAATACTATATTTGATAAGTGCAAAATATTCTGATTCCATTTTCTATCGGATTTGGACATCTCTCTTCTTATAGGTTCTGCACGGCTAATCAACCTTTCAATAAATTAAAAAGGATGAAATGTGTAGATTGATTTTTTGAAAGTAAAAAATTAGATTATTAAAACATTTCATATACTTTGTCACTGTATAAGTCAAAACTCTCGAATTTGTACCAAAAATAAAATGAACGCTACTAAGGCAAATTAAGATAATCTAAAATATACATTAAATTTATTGGGAAATTTCATATAAGAAAATAATTAATTCATTTCTTCTCATTTTGTTTTTGAAAATAGAAATTGTGAAGTGTGTTAATGAAAGTTGTATAAAGATATTCGAGAAAAAAAACTAATATCTTGAAACAGAAGAGAATATTTTTCCCGGGGTGCTGTTTCTTAAAATTTAAAGAAATCTTCAAAACATTTCTTAAATTTTTCGATGACGACCTTAGAAAGAATGATTTTCGTGAATCACTGAAAGTTATGTAACTAAAATTTCATGAAAATTGCTCAACCGTTTTTATAAACCCCTTTTACATTTATTATTCATTCAACCGCGATTCAAATTTGTTGTTGCAGCTACTTGTCGCAGCAACTATCCTGAACAAATGAAGCGCGACAATGCGAACCACACAAGCTCCTTTTTCAGTGGGTCGATCGGCGGGGAGGAGGTGGGGCCTCGTCAAACAAACAAGAACCCTCGCGTGGTCGCCTCGTCCCTTTCTTTGGCGCTCTCATTACCCAACTCCGGCGGCCGGGCGCCCCAACCGCAACAGTAAAACGAAGATGTCGTGCGGCCCCGCCCACTCGGGCTGCACGGCCGAAAGAAGCGCGCGCCCGGGTCGTCCCGGAGCCCGGAAAAACCCGGAGCGGCCTGCGCGCCCCATAGAGCGGATCGGCGCAAGGCGACGCACGACAGGAAGAAAGTGATTGGGCAGATCCCAGGACAAGAAGAAAGACGTTGACACAACGCGACGCACAAGAGGAATGTGACTGACGCAACGCGCAAGATGAAAGAGATTGACTCGACACAAGTCACAAGAGGAAAGAGACCGGCGCAACTTGTAGAGGAAAGAGATTCTCACAACGCAACGCACAAGAGAAAAGGGCTTTACATAAAGCGACACACGAGAGGAAAGAGAATGAGGCAATGCGATGCACAAGAGGAAAGTGATTGGGTAGACGTGAGAACAAGAGGAAAGAGATTGACACAACGCGACGCACAAGAGGAATGTGACTGACGCAACGCGCAAGATTAAAGAGATTGACTCGACACAACTCACAAGAGGAAAGAGACTGGCACAACTTGTAGAGGAAAGAGATTCTCACAACACAACGCACAAGAGAAAAGGGCTTTACATAAAGCGACACACGAGAGGAAAGAGAATGAGGCAATGCGATGCACAAGAGGAAAGTGATTGGGTAGACGTGAGAACAAGAGGAAAGAGATTGACACAACGCGACGCACAAGAGGAATGTGACTGACGCAACGCGCAAGATTAAAGAGATTGACTCGACACAACTCACAAGAGGAAAGAGACTGGCACAACTTGTAGAGGAAAGAGATTCTCACAACACAACGCACAAGAGAAAAGGGCTTTACATAAAGCGACACACGAGAGGAAAGAGAATGAGGCAATGCGATGCACAAGAGGAAAGTGATTGGGTAGACGTGAGAACAAGAGGAAAGAGATTGACACAACGCGACGCACAAGAGGAATGAGACTGACGCAAAGCCCAAGACGAAAGAGATTGACAGAACATGAAGCCCAAGAGAAAAAAAGATTGACTCGACAGAACTGACAATAGGAAAGACACTGGCACAACTCGACGCACAAGAGGAAAGAGATTCACAAAGCGCAACATACAAGAGGAATGAGATTGACATAAAACGACACTCGAGAGGAAAGAAAATGACACAATGCGATGCAAAAGAGGAGAGAGATGGTCGCAATGCAATGTAGAAGAGAAAAGAGTGCAGCACGACCGACGCAAAAGAGGAAAGAGACCGACACAAAGCGGCGCAGAAGAGGAAAGAATACAACACGATTCACGCACACGTGAAAAGAGATTGACACACATCGACGCAGAAGAAGACGTAGATAATTACAATACGACGCTCAAGCGGTGAAGGATCGGCGCAACGTGAGTGCTACACGTAAGATTGCGAAACTATCGAGGCACGGGAGGGGAGAGATTGGCACAAAAAGAAAGACGAATGGTTGGGGTGGGGAGGATGAAGGATGGGTGAAGTGTTGGTAAACGAATGTTCTACTTAAGATGAATGCAAGTACTGTTAAGCAGTGCTAAAAGTATCGCGATTTTTTATATACTCTATTTGATCAAAAGTATCGTGGCTAAAAATGTGGCACATGCCTAAAAATGACACAAATTTGTGGCACCCTCCATCGGTGATGCTGGAATTCAATAGTTCCCACTCTTAGTCTTGATGACAGCTTCCACTCGCGCAGGCATAATTTCAATCAGGTGCTGGAATGTTTCTTGGGAAATGGCATACCATTCTCCACGGAGTGCTGCACTGAGGAGCGGTATCAATGAAGGTCGGTGAGGCCTGGCCCGAAGTCGGAGTTCCAAAACATTCCAAAGGTGATCCATAGAATTCAAGTCAGGACTCTGTGAAGACCAGTCCATTACAGGGTTGTTATAGTGGTGTAACCACTCAGTATTAACAGGTGCTCGATCGTGTTGAAAGATACAATCGCCATCCCCGAATTGCTCTTCAAGAGTGGGAAGCAAGAAGGTGTTTAAAACATCAAAGATCTTTGCCATGATAGCGCTATACAAAACAACACAGGGTGCAAGCTCCCTACATGAAAAATACGACCACCCTATAACACCATTTTGGACGAGTTTGGATACTTTTGATCACATAGTTTATATGAATATGGATGGAATGCATTTCATTTATACATTAATTATATATTGCAGTCAGTATAGTATTTTCCCTACTCTTAATTCTGCTAAGTGTCATTATTTTTGTTAGTTTTGATCGGTAAAAGACCTAATATATACACTGAGGATGAAACGAGGAGTCCAATGGAAAGTTGAGAGATGAAAGAAACGGCAGACCTTAGAATTGATAGTGGAAGAAATCATAAATAGCGACGAGAGGTGGAAGAAAACGTAGAACAACGTTGAGTGAATATTGAATGAACAATAGAAACTCCAGTGAAGAAAAAAATGCTGACGTAGGTGAAAATCCGTGATGAAGAAAAACTATAGGATAGATGAGAATAGGTGGTGGAGAATTGTTTTAGAAAAAAGATGAAGAGACATTAGTAGATAGGAGAAACTACGGACTTTTAGCGAGACAATACACGAGGAGGGAAGTAACGAAAGGAAATGAAGAGTTACAGAAAGATAACAGTAAATACTAATTCTGACCATAAAAATACAAGCAAGCTTAATGAGAATAGGAAGAATCGGTGTAAATAGAAAGAGATGGAGGACCTTAATTCACGAATAAAGATGAGAAAGTGAGGTGTAAGAGATAGTGCGTGGAAAGAAAAGAAAATAGTTTGTGCTGAGTGACCAAAGAAAATGCATATTGAAGAGAAATGGTAAGGGCAAGAGAAACAGGCAATGAAAATAGTGTCGCAGAATGGGATATGGAGGGAACGTAAGGGATATAGGAATAAATTGTGGGTCAACGGGCGACCAGTGGCATGGCGATGAGAGTGCTCATTCCTTCCTGTGGATATTTTGTTCACATGCTGGCCACACCAAGTGTAATTTGTTGTGGATTCGCTGCAGGATTCTGCTCCTCGTTCTCCAGATTCGTCAACTGGAGAAATCAAGGCGAAATTGAGCACTGGTGCTCCGTCATTCACCCTATTCACACGCCATTCACGATTTATCATATATTCATCTATTCATTCCCCGTCATTGGCAGGAAAGGATGTATCACAGCGATTGATTGCTGATCCCGGGTGCGTCAACTTTAATTAATACCGAAATTATAGTGCATGCCTTTTATCGCGGGAGATGGCGGTGACCTCCCGCGAGATGGTGAGGTCCGAACCCGACCTATGCAGGCTTACGGGGTTTCCTCCCACCTGGTATCTTTATCCAGCGAGGGACCGCCTCAGCCAAAGCGAGCTGAAAGCTCCTAACTGATCTCTCGGCATGTGTGCGAGAGAGGCTAGTGTAGTGTGTGTAAGTGGGTGGTGCGTGTAAGTGGGTGGTGTGTGTAAGTGGGTAGTGCGTGTAAGTAGGTGGTGCGTGTAAGTGTAATGGGTGTAAGGCGTGAGAATGGGACAACGAAGAGGAAGGAAATATCACGGATCCCGTGACCCGTGCAAGATCCGATCAAGATCCGTGACCCGTTCGTTTGCTCCGGCATTCGCCTGGTATATATCAGAAAAACTACCAATCAGAGCAGCCGGCCGCTACAATTCTCCTCCAGACGGCGGCTGAATCGAAAACTCGCTCATCGCCGGGACTACAACTTACGAACCTCGCGGTCTCAGCACTGCGATGGTGTAACGGTTAGCGTTTCGGACTGTTGTACCCAAGTTGGCGGGTTCAAACCCGATCGAAGCCGTGGATTTTTCAGGGCGAAAAAATCCTTCGTACGCCTTCCTTCGGAGGGGAAGTAAAGCCGGCTGTCCCATGTCAGTAGATTTACTTGCATGTAAAAGATCCTCAAGCCTAAATGACGCCTCTGAGCCAAATTCAAATTGCCTGTTTCTCGCCCAAAAAATACCTCCTTTCTCTGCTAGTTGGTGAAAGTAGCTTACCAAAATTTGCGTGGTCAGACGCAAGAGCAGGCCTCGTAACGTAAAATAAGGCACGCGAGTCTCGCCACGTAAAATAAGGCATTCAATTCAATTCAATTCAATTCACTGCAGTGAAATCAATTGCTGCCCCGAGCCACCTAAGCCGGCGTCTCAGAGCGACAATCACAATAAAGGTGCTTGCGCCGTGAAGCGCGACGGAGGCGGCGCGAGGCAACGACGCAGCGGGGCGCCCGAGCGGCGCAGCGCGACGCCCAAAAACAGCTATTTTGTTTTACAGCCGCAATTGGCGTTTTCCTGCGCTTGACGATTACGATTCCCTTCGACATTTTAGCAAAAAACACGCCGTCGAACGTGATGCGTTCAAGATGTAAAAAAAGAGTGAACAGAACAGAGGGGAAATAAAATTGGTGAAGATCAGATAGCGTATATGAAAGAATGGAAAATTGAAATTATGATGAGTCTAAGAGCTAGTAAATAAAGCTCAAACAGGATTAGAAAAAAAACAACACATCAAATAAGAAATCTTGAAGTGGATCTATTGGTACGAATTATGCCGACCTGGATGGCCGAGGTGGCTAGAGCGTGTGCCCATTCAGCACCTCGGTTTGAAGGGTTGCGGGTTCGAGTTCCGTAGATATGGTTAGTTGTTCCTTGTCTTTCGTCTATGAGTATTTTTGCGTAAGGCTTTGTGAGTCTGCTGGCTGATTGAGGAAGCCGCATGTGTGCCTAGTGAAAAAGGTTATTATATATATATATATATATATATATATATATATATATATATATATATATATATATATATATCCCTGAGAGTCGTTGTGGTACATGGCGCGGTTAGCCGAAATCGGTATCCCCTGAAGCTGGAAAAAGCTCCCCGAAGAAAAAATCTATGGTCAGCTGCATCCTGAAGCTAGACAAGGCAGCAGGCTTCCTCACATTCCCTTGGCAGCTGGTCACTGTTGTGGTTTGCCTTTGCTTTCCAATCTATTGCAGATGTAAGAAGACGATAGATGAATATGGATGATTTCTAGACGAAATACGTGGTAGTGTGAGAAATCTTACCATGCTGTAATACCCATGACTTACGTGGGACTCAAACCTGCAACCTTCCGTGACTTGGACGCTGTTACAAGCAACTGGTTTATCGAAACGGATGCAGTATAAAAATTCACGACAACAAGGAATATTATAAATAATGTTTATTAAATACACTATAGTACATCTCCTTCGAAATGCAGACCGCAATACACATCTATCTAACGAATTGCATTATACAGGCGGTTCTATCTGTTTCTAAATACCTTTTATTTAAAAAACCGGTGAGGTCTAAAGAACAGTTAAACAATTAAAATATGGAAATTAAAGTTTTTGTTAAAGTTAAAACGATTTTGTTTGTTCTTCGAAGGCGGTGTTTTAAACGAGACAAATATAATATGTATAATGTATTTGACTAACCTCTTATACAAAGAGAAACAGTGCAATTTTGAGTTTCAATAAACTGTCATTCAGAATATTATTTCGGTAAAGAAATTTGATAAAATCTGGACTTCACGAAGTAAAATGAAATCGGACGGTTATGATACAATTTAAAAAAATAAAACACGAATTATGATATTACATTATGGCATGCCTTATTTACGGCGAGGCGATACAACAGTAGCTGCTTTGTTGCCATCTAATGAACCGCACTAACATTCCAAACATACAATGGTTGAAAAACAAGAAAAATATTTATTTTTGTCAAATAACTAAATGACGTTCACTAGAAGAATTTCACTTTCAATATTATTGAAAACTTAAGTAAATCTTATAATTAGTCAGAAATTTAATTATGTTTCAATATTGGAATGTATGCAAGGATAATACAAAAATTAACAAGATCAAAATTTGATGAAAAGCATAAAATGTTTAAGGAAAACTGCAATGTATTTACAAACTTTATAACAAAGGGTGCAAAAAACAAGCTATCTTGCCTGAATTAAATAAACTGTGTCCCATGTTGAGTACTTTATGTCTTTCAGCAGCCTCCTGACTCCCCCAACGTTTCCGCACAGGATATTTCATCGCGTTTGGCCTTTCTCTTTGTCGGCGGCACGCGCGTTGGCACAAGATTGATAATGAAATTCCTCGGCGTTAAATAAACGAGACCGGGCCTTAGAGGAGGCCGCGATCGTACGCGCTGGCGGGGCGGTCGGTCACGGGAGCAGTCGGAGCGTACAAAGGCAGCACAGGTAGTAGACCCCACGCCTCTTCGTCAACGCATCCGCCCCTCCTTGCTCTGCCTTCGGTTGGGCCGCCGAGGCGGCCGGGCGGACCCAACAGCCTCGATTCATTGATTGATTATTTTGTGTTTCCGGGTGCATCGATTGATTGATCGATTAAATATTGATTCCAGGAGAGTCAACTGATGGGGTTGTTAGTTTCGAAAGTATGTTATGGCGGGAGGTGGCGGTGATCTTTTACCGCTGGGTTATGAGATCCGGCGCCGACCTACACAGAGGCAAGTGATCTTTTACCCAACCGGATCTTCCACCAGCGAGGCACAGCCACACCCGGGACAAGTTCTAAGCTTCCGACATGTGTGGCAGGGAAGTGCATGCAAGCGTAAGTGGGTAAGGATAGGACAAGGAAGAAGAAAAGATTGCGTGTGGTTCGTTGCGGCACGTTTGTTTAGGAATTGATCTAGCATTCGCCTGGAGTTGATCGGAGAAAGCACGGAAAACTACTTATCAGAGAAGCCGGCTGCTATAATTATCCTTCAGATAGTGACTGAATTCGACTCCGATAACTAGATAGTCTCGAAACTTGGCTACGAATGGGACTCAAACCCTAGTACCCTCCAGAGACGTTACAGTATCAATGGTTGTTACTGTGGTTACTGCGGTGGCAACATTATTTATATAACATTCTAAAAATTGGGAATAAATCATTGATCAGAGCTTAATAGCTGATACTTTTACAAAACAACTTACTTATAAATAACTTTAACACTTTTTGATTATTTTACTTCAATGTAATTTCTTCATTGCAGTGTTTTATATGCCGCTTTAAGCCAATATTTACAATAAAATTAGGTTACTAGTTAGAAATTTTGCACGAATTGAGGAATGTTACTAACTGCACTGGGAGATACCATCTTTAGTAATGTCTGATGTGGTTGGAAATTACTATAAAACTCTCTCCATCCTCCTTAATACACCACTCATGCGAACTCCTGCGAATGAGATCTTCATCTAATTACGAAACTAAAGAACTCATGCTTGTGAGGAGCTCTGCATACAACAAGATTGTTTAAGGACTTCTCATATAGTCCAGGTCTTCCCTTTCATTGAGAAAATGGAGGTGGTTGTGTTAAGGATTTGGAGGAAGATATTGACGTTTGTTAGATATTTGTACTCTATGTTTTAAAATTGTCATGTGCAAATTATTTCTATACACTTATCATTAGATTGCTCCGTCTCGTTCCCGTATCCACCTCAATTTAAATTTGGATCTAATATACTAGATCAATAACCTTCAAAATGAAGTAGATTTTCATTGATACATTTTTATCAGAAAACTATTAGGTTTTATTTACTAACAGTCTTTGAGTGAATTTTTATTTGCGTAAGGGAAAAACAAGTATGAATGTATGTACGAAATTGCTTTCGCCAAGGAGCAGAAACACGCTGAAGGACATACCAAGATAATTTCTGGCATCTGGCTAAGAAAGGACACGCGACCAGTCAACCACTAGTATAATGAAATAAGGCATTGCCTCAGGCTTATCTATCTGCATACAGATTCTGAATCAAGTTAGGGTTTTGTCAACCATATAAAATACTAAAAATCCTAGAAATAACACCGAAAAACATTTAAAGGGTCAAGTGTTCCATAACGTACGAAACAACCCGCAAATCTACGATTGCCCCTATTTGTCCATGCCAATCTTCAACACCCTCCCCTACATTCCCACTCCCCCACCATCATTGCTATCACCCCCACCGCGCCCGTCTCGGCCGTTTCTCCTCTGCCCGTTGCCGCGCCGCCCCGCGCAAGACTCAAAGGACCGGATGCGCGCCTCCGCGGGGGAGGGGGGGGGAGGGGAGGGGGCGGAGGCGCACAAAGCGCAACCTGAGCGCTCCGAGCGTAACGGGCGCGCGGAGAACAAGTGCCAGCGAGGAGGCGGGGGTGCGGGCGGCATGGGCGCGGGCGCTGGCGAGGGCGCGGGTGCGGGTGCAGGCGGGGCGTGGGCGGGGCTGGGGGCGGCGAGGTGGTGCTGGTGCCGGCGGGGTACTGGGATGGGCGCGGGCGCGTGGGCGGGGGCGGGGCGAGCGCGCGACCACCTTGGCACAAAAACGGGCGCAGAAGAGTGCTTGCGATTGGAGGAGCAACCGTCAATCGTTTTTAAAAGGACCTGTATTTTGTTCAGTACATCGGTATCCCGATTTCGAAGATTATTCGATATTTTTGATGTTGGATTTCGATTTGTTGGAAAATTGTTGATTTTTCATGATGTAGTTTGTTTTTGATAATGTTTGTTTGTTCTTTGTGCGTAGCACAGTGCATGGGCCATGGCCTACCAGCGACGTCTCGGCCTTGCGGCCATGATTTTAGGTGGTTAAGTGAAGATATCCCCAAGCTGTACTCTGGCCTTCTCAACTTGCGAAGTGAATTTTCTCATCGTCACATAGCAACATATACTGTGGCATTGAAAGTAAAACGCACCCTATAATCCTGCCTGACCTGGAATCGAACCCATGGTTGCGTCATGAAAAGGTAGTATGCTAACCTATGAGCTAAGCCGCCAGGCCTAATGATGAGGTATTCAATAAAATGTTTTGAATGCTATTATACTTAAATCATAGAACTTTATTTTACAGCATGTTTGTTCCCTATTGAATCCACCGTTTTTAAAAATACAGATACAGGTGTTAAAATCCACCGTTTTTTAAAATAGAGACACAGGTGTTAAAATAAACTGTTAATAGCTAAATTCTTTCTTGTTGTAGCAAATATTGAAAAAAACAGGATATCTATGGAAATAGCAGGTATTTTGTTACCATCAAGATGTCATATGGAATTGAGTTAAGGTTTTTTTGAATGTGTATACGAATATTAATATGTATGAAAAAAGAAAAATCATAAAATGTGTTTCTGAAACAAAGAAGCAAACCTTCTGTACAGTCCTAAACTGCATTGAAAAACTGGGTTTCTATGTGAATTTCAAAAATTATATTTTCCTCGCCACATTCTCCGTTGAGTATTTTAGTACAATTGAATTTTCCTGTTCATATAAACTTTTTATTTTTGCATTTTTGCATAAGCGCTAAATTTACGAAATATGTGAATTTTTTTAGATATTTGGACTCAAAGCATATTTATTGCAAATAATATTTAGTTCTCAGAGAATTAAAAGTAAGCTAGATCTACAAGTAAGGGATCAAAATTGTGGGGTGAAGTAATTATTACTTGAAACAGTTATAAACAATAAGTTCAGTGAGTATAAGCAATGAAGAAAATATCACTTATTCATCATTCGTTTTATATATGTATTTTGTACAGAATTAGAAAATGTTAACACTCGCAAAATCAATCTTCAAATATAGTTCATTCTTCATAAATAATTGAAAGCTAATATTCGTGTTCATTCTAGTGCTTTTCTGATTGCGTAATGAATGTTACATATCACAGAAGATAATTCAATGTGTTTGCTGGGATTCGTAAGATATAACTCAAGACTGTCGAGAAACGGAAGCAGTAGTTACATCGTTACAAGCTGTTATTGAAGTATTACATAAACAGTACGTTAATAATATTACAGAAAAAATATGTAAGCGACGTCAAATTTCCACTATGCATACTTCCCAAGTCATTGTTCCTGTATGTGAGAACCTAACGTGGAGACAATCATGGAAGAACTCCCATAAGAAGAAGGAATAATGATTAAATTGATACTACATAATATACATTGATTATTTAATGACGATAAGGAACATTACATAATTAATTTAGGAGAATACGTAAACAGAAAACATCAAACCTTGAAAGGTTCTTAAACGAACGTGACCCAATTTCATGTAGTACTTTTTAAAAATCACTCACAAAAGGCACTTATCCCCGTTCGAAGAAAGTGGAACGGATTTGTGTACCTGCAGCCGGGATGTCATTCAGCCCCGAAATGATCCAACCCTACAGGGGAGGGTCTCAGAGACGAACGGATCAAGGGGGAAGGAAAGTGACGAAGCGCGAAAGGACTAGGGTAAACAATGCACCTCCGGTCCACAGATTCGAGTGAAGAAAGAAAAAAAAAAGAGTCGTGGAACGTGGGAGAAGCAGACAGGTGGTGGTACGTCTTCAGAGCGAGGCACTGGGTCAAGGCTACGCCCGCGGAGAGAAAGCGAAAGCTTGTGAAAAGGTGGTGGGAGGATATCGGAGAAAGTGGGTGGAGTGTTTCGAAGGACCTGCTCCGGAAGTGCTTCCGTCCGCGGGATCCGCAAGTCGCTGTGACACTCCAGCATCCGGCGAGGCGCACCGGTCGGGCGAGCCGCTGCGGCCTGCTTTGTGCCTCTGGCAACGCGGCGCGCGGATATGGTGTTGGAAGAAGAGGGGGTAGCCGTTGAGTAGGAAGTCCGTTACAAGAGATGTTACACCATCACTTTCAGTTAGAAATTGAAAGTGATAAAAAAACACGTATATATTCTCACAGTGCCTGCTCAAGTTTGTACAATCTAAAAATTCACATTACTATTTGCCCAAGCACTATTTGAGCACTTGGTTGGCAAATATACATCGTAAGAATATAGTGAAATTAAACATTTTAACACTGATAATTGAGTATTGTTTCCTATTCTTTCTTCGCTTGATACTAATACAGAGGAGGTATTTTATGCTTTGTTATGGTTCAATGTTTATAATTTGGATATAAGAAATCAAGTTAAATGAATTTTCACGATTTTTTATCATGATATTATTGATATAACTCAACATTGCTTTCACTGATAATTATTTTAAACGTAAAGATATAGGTGTTAAATGAATTGAAATAACATGCGTAAATGAAAGACAGATTTCTTAACATTTGAAATAACATTATATTTGTTCTTAGCATTTGACAGAAAAAATTGAAACATGATTGAAAACCAATGAAAAAATACATCATTAAATCAAATGTTACTGAATACCGACAATGATATTAACAAAAGAAAATTCTCGCTCTCTAGCCGTATTGATTGGATGTTTTGATGAAATTAAATGTAGAAATATAGCCCACATGAATAAGCGAACTATTACATTGGTATACCGATCACTGACCTGTGCGTTAACCGGTCGTCTTTTATTAAATTCAAGAGGGTATCATTTTAGTTCACAACGGTACATGTAGTCGGTTTCCATCTAAATTCAATGTCTCCAACGATAAACCAATTTTACACCCGTTAATTATTAGTTTTATCTTGTCATGAACTTTTTTCCTCTGGACCTCTTATTGTCAGCACCGCCGATTAGAAGAGGTCACTTACTCATACAACTGCTCCCGGAGCCCAGCCGTTGGCATAACTGCGATAATTGTCCTCTGCTCGCCACATGCACGATAATGAAAAGCGCGCAAGAAGCAGCAGTTCCGCGGTGCGGCCGCGCCTGCCGCAAACACGCGGCGGCGCACACCCTCAAACCTGTTCCACTCGGACGGTCCGGCGGAGTTTTTGAAGGGCAAGAACACACTTGACTCAACTTCGGCCAGACGAAGAATGAAAATACCTACTCGCTGTCCTTTTGTCCGCGAGGAGAGCGCGCACGTATTTTCTTCGCACCGGAAACGACCACACGATGCCTTCGGGGCGGCGTGGCGGCGGCGGCGTGGGAGACGGCGCGCACCCCAAGGCAGAGGTGGGGGCGGAGGCGGCGGTGGAGGTGGGGGAAGAGAGGAGGCCGGTGATGAGGGAGCCTAGGGAACGTTGCATGGAGACGAGGGCAGCGGCGGGCTGGGTGGAGCGGGGGGGGGGGACGATCGAGGCGATGGCAAGGGAGGATGCGGCTGGGGCGTTGATGTTAGACCGCCGGCGATGAAGGCGGCAGTGCTAGAACAGGGTGGGAGCGGGGGAGGCATTGGGCGGGCGGGGGTGGCAAGTAAGGAGGCTGTTGGGTGGATGTCGGTGATGGTTCGGGAGATGGTGGCATAGGCGAAGGGACGATGGACACGGGTTGTGGTGATAATGGTGACTGCAGCAGGGGGCGATCATAGGTGGCAAGGAAGGAGGTGGCTGATGCGGTGACGTCGGAGGGAGGCGTGAGGAGGCGTCGGCAGGGGAGGAGGTGGGGGAAGCAGATGTTGGCGCAGGCAAGGGGGCGCTGGAGATGAGAGCGGCGGTGATAGTGGGGTAGCTGGAGCGGCGAGAGACACGCTGGGCGGCCGGGGATGGCAAGGAACGAGGTGGCTGGTGCGGTGACGGTAACGACGGGGAGATGGTGGCAATGGAAGCGAAGGATATATGGAGTCGGTGATGCGATGGGTGGTGCGATGGGTGGAGACGAGGTGCCGGAGTTGGCGAGATGACGTGAGAGGCGATCGGTGGGTTGGGGGAGTGGCACAGAAGCAGGCGGCCGGGGAGGCCGCTGATGGTGACGGCGGAGGCGGAGGTGGCGGCGGAGGCGGAGGTGGCGGCGGAGGCGGCGGCGGCGAAGGCGGAGGCTGTGAAGGCGGAGGTGGCGGCGGAGACGGCGGCGAAAGCGGAGGCGGTGAAGGCGGAGGCGGCGACAGCGAGATGGAGACGGAGACGGAGCTGGAGGAGGAGGTGGCGGCGGAGGTGGCGACGGAGGCGGAGGTGGCGGCGGAGGCGACGGCGGCGGAGGCGAAGGTGGAGGCTGCGGCAGCGGGGTGGAGGCGGAGGCGGAGGTGGAGGTGGAGCTGGAGGCGGCGGCGGAGGCGGAGGAGGCGAAGGCGGAGGCGACGGCAGCGGGGTGGAGGCGGAGGTGGAGCTGGAGGCGGCCGCGGAGGCGGCGGCGGCAGGTGCATCGAGCACAACGCGTCCGCTACGACGCCCCAGGGCGGCTCATTGAAGGAGCGTGGCGCTGCGCTTTCATGAACTGGTTGGAGAAGAGAGTGCACACAATCCACCGGCCGCGCAGAATGCAGGCTCCGCGGAGGGCTCTCGCACAAGTGAACAGCGCCGCCCGCGCCCCTACCCCCCGCCCCAACTCCGCCCACGCTCACGTGGGTGAGAGCGCGCCCGACCCGCCCGCGAGTAACCATCCCACTTGCAACGAATTGAGGGGCACCGTTATCATTTCATCTATTCATCTTAAGGCATTACCATTAATCATAGATTAAGCAAGAATTTGTATTGAAGTTCAACAAGTAGCATGATTTCTAACACTGTAATTTACATCAACAAATAATCCAGAAGACCACTTCCTCATTGTTAACGATGCGAATGCGTTTAATTGTACACTTGTTTAATTGTGGAACTATCTGTGTTGCAATGGCAGCGGCATACGAGATAACGCTTGCCTTTGCTACGGAAGAACGGTAATCGAATGGTAAATTTTGCGCCGAATTTTACCGAAGTCATTATGTCTTAATATCGTACTCTAAACAAATATTTTAATTAGCGATATGTTATAAACCTAATTTTGAAGTATGTGTTTTTTATTTTGTACATAAACAAGTTAAAATATCTAGATACGCGAGAAAGAAATGATATCAAAAGCAAAAAATTCAGTAGTGCGTTGAAGTACTTCTGAATACTTATTACTACTATACTATCAATTTTGCGTTAATTTTGTAAATTGTTTCTTTTTAATTTCTCGTAGCTTTTAATAAAAAGCAGGTCTCCAATTGGTATCTGTATTTCTATTCTCAGACAAATATACCTCACCCCTAATTACATGTATGATTATCCTCGGCAAATTATCATAAATTGTTTTAATAATTATTATAATTGAATATAATTAAAGGAGATGCATATTTATTATTCTGCTCGTTTATAAGTAAGCATCAAGAGAGGCAATCTTCTATATTCACAATTATCATACATTCTATGGTGTAGGTACATTATATCGATTTTTTAGCTATGGGTTATAGTTCCCTACGACTATTGAGATATAACGATTTTGCCTGACACTCTAGTAGAGTCTTCTTGTACTTTAGATTATTTACTCTTTCCAGGGCGATGGCGCCATGTAGTAAGAATGTTAATGAGTCTGCAGTGCTTTTGTAAGATGCACTTCTACTGCACGATCGAAACAGTACTTTCATCAGCAAGTAACATGGATGATGAAGCTCAATCTTTTTGTTGAACAATGTTTGAATTATCAATTTTCAGATTTTTATCTTAATGTAAATCATTTGGAATGTCACATACATAACTGAAATTTTATAAAATATGCATAACTGCACTGTATATCTTCCCCCATACATACAACATAAATGTACCGTACGGTTTTTAAATAAAATTCGTAAGCCTACTGATGATTTCACGGCTGTACTTCTCGGCTGTATTTTTTGTCCAAGTCCTCGTTACTCCTGTTATAGTGTTTTTGCTCATCGTCCGAATAAAATATCAAAAGTTTCCAGAATATCCTCGACTATTTTATACTTATATAATTCAATGATTTCCATCAATATTTCTTTGCAAACGCGACTGAACCTTGCTGGGCTTCAGGTGATACACCTACGCGCTACTCAATCACTGCACATGTGAACTGGCGGCAGCGGCAGTGGTGGTGATAGTGAGGTTACCACATTCAATACGGATCATTACATGTTGAAGTTAAAATACAAGATATGAAATAACATTTAAGCAGGTTGAGAACACTCGCAGATGCATAGGTTGAGTCAATGAGGCTATCCCCAAGTGAAGTAAGCCATCGCTGGGCAATACAACATATCTTTTTGAGTTCAAATGTGTCTTTTGGTTCAGCTAGTATCTTCAATAATATCGCACACTATAGCAATCATATACATCAATTACTGGTAACAGTATCAAAACTCACTACAGAAAATTTCCATAATAACTGTAAAAGGGACACCGTTTAGGCGCTTTCGTTGGCTCAAGAAAAGCTGTTTTTAGTGGTGAATTAGGCAAACTGTTTGACGTTAACGAACGGCGAACTGATTGATGTTTTGTTTACCACATTCAATACGGAACATTACACGCTCAAGTTAATATGCAAGATAGGAGGTAACATTTATGCAGGTTTAGAACACTCGCAGATGCATATGTTGAGTCATTGAGGCTATTTCCAAGTGAAGTAAGCCATCGCTGGGCAATAAAACATATCTTATTATGTTCAAATGTGCCTTTGGGTTCAGCTAAAAAACTGCAACAACATAGCCTACTCTAGAAATCGTATTCATCTAATAATCGTAACAGAATCAAAACTCACTACTGAAAATCTCCGTAACAACTGTAAATGGAACACCGTTTAAACACTTTCGTTGGCTCAAGAAAAGCTGTTTTTAGTGGTTAATTAGGCGAACTGTTTGACGTTAACGCTCTACACGCTTTTGTGTTGTTGTACCCCCATTATTGATTAGTGCTTCCGGGCACGATAACTATCGTTAGTCCAATTAGTGTAGTGAATGTTTTATACCGACTCCGGGCGGTGTTCCTACCCTGCTGGATTGTGAGATCCGGCGCCGACATTCACATCGGCCTGCGGGGATTTTCCTTTCAAAGTATCTCCCCCTAGCGAGGCAGACCCCAGTATTTTGAAATCAACAAGCAGAATTTAAAGAAGAAAGAAAGTAAACATAGGAGTAGAAGGAGAAGAAAAACAATAAGAAAATTAAGAAATGTCTGAGGATTTAAAATGATACTGCGTATTCCCCTAACGAATAATGTTTTATGCACATTCTTATTTCTCGCTTACGAAGCCCAAGAGCAGGGGAATTTTGACAGCTAGTCCACATAATGCATGAAATGTTTGTATCAAGTATGTCACTTTACAGCGTCTTGGCGGATGAAATAAAACAATGAAAATGGATTCACAAGTTTAAATGCCAAGTTAAATAGTTTCTATTGCATTTTTTCTATACAACAGATAATACACTGAGAAACAACAATGAGAATAGTACTTATTTTAAAAAGGTTATTAATGCACTGTTTTGATAGAAAATTATCTCTTTCTGCTAATGGACATTTGATGGGAAATTTCCCAGAGCGAAGTTACATATCGTCGTTGCGTCTGCAAAAACGACCACGTGAAGTAAAATTATCAGGGGAAAATAAACCTAAAGGAATGCGCGCATTTCACAAATTTCAGTGAAACACACTTCATCCTTTGGGTCCATTTTCCGTTTCTAAATTCATTTCACATGGCCGATTTTGCTGGCGCCACAACGATATGTAACATTTGCCCCTGATTGGTAGGCAACCCAACATGTAATAGTGTTTGGCCGGCAAGGGTAAGCGAAATATCTTTGACTTCTTCAAAACTGAACCGCCAAACGCCACTCCATGATGAGTTTCTAGCAAATAAAAGGTAAATGTCATGTGTATAAATGCGTTTTATGAAATTTCCATAATCATATGCTGGTTAAAAGTGATCATTTTTGACCCGTCTCCAAGCCAAAAGATACGACTTCTGGAGCTCAAGAAAACGTTTGCTGTTTGTGCTTCCCCACCAAAAGTCACGTACACTTTTTACTGGTTAATATGTTAAATAAATAAAGGCAACATGTTTTGACTGATTAAAGAATACTGATTTGACATCGGGTTACACACTCTAGGTTTATTTAGAAAAGTTTCCTCGGCTTGGATGGCTCAGGGTATCAACAATTGATGTCACTGCACTACCTCCGACACGGGAGATCCTAGGTTTGAGTCTTGGCAGTGGCAGTATTTTCGACCCTAGCTGCATAGGTAGGTCGAATTCAGTCGCTGTCTACAGAAGAATTTTATCTTCAGCTGCTTTGATCGCTAGATTTCGATGGTTTCTCAGATCAACACCAGGCGGATGCCGGAGCAGTACCCAAAGAAATGGACCCGTTTTTTCCTTCCTCTTCCTTGTCCTATCCTCACCCCTTACTTAAAAACGTACACTTACATATCGGGAGACCAGTCGAGAGCTTAAAGCTTGTCCCAGTTGGGGCGGTGCCCCGCTCGTGGGAGATACCTGGTTGGGGAAATCCCCGCAAGTCGACATGTAACTCAACTCCGGGGCTCGCCATCCAGAGGGGAAGATCACCGCCAGCTCCCGTGTTAAATACACTAAGCTTACGGGAGTAATGACCTTAGTAGTTGACGCGCCCAGAATCATAAATCAATAGAAAAGTTTCTATAAAAAACTGTTAAGCGAAGGAGTAAACATTATAGCGAGATAATAGCATGATCATTTTCGGTGTCGATTTGGCCCACTGTGGGTCGCGCTCCACCTGGGCAGGCAGAAAGCGTGGGCTGCGCCGATGAATGAAAGAAGCGGCCGAAGCGGCCGTGACCGTCGAATTACCCGACACACTATCTCCCCGGCGCGGCCACGGGGCTCGCTTCCGGTGGTCGCCTCGGCCCCGCCCCCTCCCCGCCCCCGCCCTCGAAGGACGCTGCCGGACGGGCGGCTCAGGTGGTCAGCGCGCGCTTCAGTGTCTTCCTCGTTAGGTGCGGCGCACAAAAGCCCGATCCGCGATGGCCCTCGTCCAGCTGGGTGTTACACGGCGCTCGACGAAAGGAGCCGCGCCCGCCCGTGTTTAATGCACGCCACTTCATTCCCGGGTGCAAGTACCACAGGCCTCTTTTAGTTGTCGCCTTTATCAGTGTGGCTATTCAGCATTTTTTAGGGGAGGATCATCGGGAGAGCTTAGCATCGTTAGGACAAATACGTTTAAACGATGTCCAGGGGTAACTGATGTCCAGCAGTGCATTGAAGAATAGAAAAACAATGTTGAATAGATTGTAGTTGCTATTTCCGGTACAGAATACTACTCACTTTCCCGCTACAGATGTCCTTAGTTGAAAGATAATAGGCAAAAAATATAGAGTTTCGGAGCCGGCCATTTACACCAAAACATTTCTGAAATGTAGTTGCATCTAACATTTCTATGCGTTGGTGACAACATGGAAAATTGGCGATGACTCCCCGAATAATTTTACCAAATGAAGGGGTAATTCGAAAAGTCGGTTTAACATTTCGATAATGATTTTAGAGAAATAATTATTGACGTAAAAGTTACATTTAACCTGGAAGGTGTTGTTCAGTAAATCTTCATTTCTACGAAACATTTTATACATTATTGTTATGTAGTTTCCAAAGTTAAGCAGTTTTCATTTCTAAATTTCAGTTCCACTCCTGATTTTTATACGGATTATATACATACGTATACGAGAAAGGAAAACAGAATTCATTTTCCAAAAACATGAAAACAAGATTTTCTGCATAAGATGTTCACATTTTTCTTCAAACTTGTTCGGATAGAGAATAATGCACCCAATTACTCGACACATGTGCTCTTATCTTTTACCCCTTGAATCGTTAAAAATTATAAAAGAGTGAATATAATATTTCTTACATGGGGTAAAGAGAGACGCTGTGTGGATTAAATCTAATTTTTTACCACCAAAACCAGTTGAAAATGAAAATTAGATTAAAAAAATATACTTCAACATTAAAAAAAGATTAAAAGGTACAATGTAATGATTTCGAACGTACATTCTTCCTTTCGGTAATAATACTATTTAACAGCAAATTCATCTCACACTCTCATATGTATTGTAAAATAGTTTAAAGTGTTCAGATTTTCTTCTGAACATGTGCTCTCGCAATTATATATTTATAAAATAGTTTAGTGGTCGTCTATTTTATTTCTTAGAATATTGAAGTACATTTAAAGTACGTAGCGCAATGCATTGATAAAAATAAACTTGCTTCTTATTCATGTCTTAACCCCTTGCTATCTGTAATCAGAACATTTACTACTTGTACGAGGAATAAAATATTAAAAAACAAGTTTTGCTTCCATTATTTACTTGTGGCAATGTAACTAGTATTAGTATGGATGTTGTCTGGTTGTAACTGTGAGTATTGATGATGTACAATTATAGTGACGAAAGCAGGAGAGAAGAAACGAGAAATTAATTTCAATGTTTCTTTGCAAAGTTCAATTTTTTTAAATTACAGAAAACTGTTTTAAAATATCATTTCGAATGCCTAAAAGCAATTACGTTATAATAGTCAAAATATCTACTTACAAAAATATCTCGTGTCAAATATCCATCATTATCCTGACAAAAAAAAGTTCTTTAAAGTTACTTGAAAAGATTGAAATAATAGTGATGAGATATTATTGGCCATCTACGAAGAAAAGGTATGACAGCAAAAGTTAGATTATGGTAGCAGGAAGTGGGAAGAAAATGCGAATTATATTTGCAATACATGGCTAAGATGCTGATTCTTTCTCCCCAAGGGATCTATATTTCTTACTTTGAATTAGTAGGCGATCTCTCAAACATAATTGACATACTCTATAAACACGGCTTTTCATATTTTATTTGCGCTTATCGGATTTGAAAGGAATCAATGTACATTTTATCTCAACGTGGAATAATCATTACATTACACAGTTTATTATTTGTTTCTTACTCTTCCCTTAAGCTTAGACAATAAGCGGCGATAGGCGCACTATCATGCGATTATTGAATGGGAGAGAATAATTGAATTCCGAAAATGCGATCTCGATACTACCAAGATACAAATCAAGAGAGAGGGAGAGAAACTGAGTCTTTTGAATGAGAGATTGAACGTGCATTACTTAGGTCATTCGCCCGGGAGGATAGTGCATGTTTTACCTGGGGTGTGGGGGTGATTCTGCTCCGCTAAAATGGGAGATCCGGCGATAAACAAACATATCGGCTTAGGTTTTTTCCTCCAGCAAATATCTTCTTCAGCGGAGATCCGAACAATCAGGGCAAGAATTTGCCTGGAATTGATCGGAGAAATAATCTTGAAAGTCTCGACTGGTCTCCTGACGTCTGACAGTGCTCTGTGTGTGTGTGTGGGGGGGGGGGGGCGAAAGGGAGAGAAGGTGACACGGATCAAGGAAGAAAGATTACCCGCAAACTGTTGTCTATTTGTTAAAGTACTGCTCCAGCTTTCGCCTGGAGTTGATCAGAAAAATACTGAAAAATACCTAGCAGTGCGCCGAGCACAAGAAATCTCTCCCAGAAAGTGGTTGATCGACTGGGTTATATAGCTAGTGCCTAAAATACTCCAACGCCGGGACTCGAATCCTAGAACCTCCTAAATAAGCATGTTACAGAGGCAACAATATATTTACTGGGCCGTCGAAGTCAGTGAGTTAAAACTGTGAAACGTGAAACTTGGTGGATGCTGTGTAACGACAACGTAAATGGCGAAATACGGCAAACTGCACTGATAGTAAATCAGACCCCCATCGGAGCCAGTGAGCTACTAAAAACGTGAAACCTGGTGGATGCTGTGTTAAACGGGGGTGAACAGCTAAATGCGGCAAACTGCAATGATAGTAATCCACACACCCATGGGAGCCAGTGAGTTACTAGAAATGTGAAACCTGGTGGATGCTGTGTAACACGGGCGTGTACTTCAAAATGCGATAATCTTCAATGATAGTAATCCACACAACCATGGGTGCCAGTGAGTTACTAGACATTTGAAACCTGGTGGATGCTGTGTAACTCGGGCGTGGACTTCAAAATGAGACAAAATACAATGATAGTCATTCACACGCCCATCGGAACGGTCCTTAACATCGGAAGTGGACTCGACCGTTGAGCGGCGGATGCAGCGGCGAGGCACCTGGTGCGCCGCGCCGGGAAGGTGCGCGCGCGGTTGGAGACGGGCGAAAGCGGCGGCGCGGCAACGGCCGACAGCCATGCAAAGCGAGGGGGCGTGGCGAGGAGGAACCTGCCCCGGCCGTTACCCGCTCGCTCCGCCAGGCGTCTCGAGATCCCGCCCCGCCCCCCCCCCCCGCCCCGTTCCGACGGTGAGGTGCGCTCCGTCGTGGATGCGCGCGGAGAACCCGCAAGAACGTTGGAGAAGCGATGGAAAAAACGACGGCGGAAGTGACAACGTTTAAATTTTCTAAGTGTGTGTGTGAATGGCTGTTAGAGGACCGTCTGATGTAAGAGTGTAGAACTGGTTGACATGATTCAAAAACCAGTTACAACGAAATGTTTCTGTTCCTTGTTCTAAGAGAAGAGGTGTCTATGAAAATTATTTAAATTTCAGTCTGTATCTAATTAACCAGATAAACTAGCTTTGATGATAAAAAATATCATGGAAGATATCTGTCTAAAGAGGCAGATCCATGTATTCTTTATTGAACCACTAACTGTCGATGGTTTAATGATGAATGTCAATTATATAAAATAAGGTAAGGTTACAAAAACGATGAAGTGATAAATTAATAGAAGCTATTATTTGAAAACTTGAACCACCACCTCTACGGCAAAAAAAGAAAAGCCTGAAAGAAGATACGATGTCATGTTATGCTATTCGTGAACAGTTATGAAACAAGATTTATCCAATATTTAGTTACAAGGGCTTGGCGATAAGACTTTTTCTGTCAAAAATTCGCCATTTCTGAAGCACGATTACAATACTTTCTCTTCTTACCAAATAACTGTAAAACGGACTGAACAGAAATTAAATTCATAAATTTGCTTTTAAATACTCCGAAATCATTAAAAAGTCACAGCAAACAGTAAAATATTATTCTTAAACTTCAGCTTTAAATGAAACAAAACGAGTGAAATGCGAAGCCTTTAGTTCTTGAATGCTAATCTGTTTCATAAATAGACTTTAGCGAGAATAAAAATGTCACGAATACATAGATATCTTTCGTGAAAATATAATTTAGGGTGAAAACCTCGTATATTCGTATATAAGTAGAGAAAGAAAGAACAGATTCAATGAGGGACGTAAAATGTAACTGCTGGGACTTTATATAAAAATGTGATGATAATTGTGCGTCTAAAATATTTAAAATTATGCTTACATTGAAAAGTAAAATTGCAGTGTTATAATAATAAAAATAATCGTCAGAACCCTGTTACCTATTGGAGAGGCATTCAAAGTATTGGTCGTCTCCGTTGAACGGTAGTTAAAGAAACTGGAAGTAAACCAGGAGACACTATTTTGATTCTCAAAACACGGCGGTGCGACAATTATTTAAACAATTTGCTTTAATAAAAATAATAGTAATAATGATAATTATAAAATTATTTATACTTGAACTTGATGTAATTGAAATAGAATACCAAGAAATATAATGAGGCGGTAAAATAAAAGACGGTGAAAATAATAATTTGCATTATCAATGAACTATTACACACCTAAGTTGAAAGAAACAGAAAACATTACGAAATGAATAGCTTTTCATGATCACCTTGAAAGAACGCACTCTACCAAACTTAAAGAAAACATTTTAACTGCATTTGCTACAAACATGCAACTGCTTTTAAAAATTAACAAAAAAAAGTTTAACACATGGATATGTGGAACATAAAAGGGCATCGAAGAACTCCATGCAGACATACTCAAAGAAACATCTGATGCTACTTTCTCAAGAAAAAATTGAGATCGTTTATCTGAAAAGGGGAGGGATAAAGTATTCTCTCTCGCTTGCACTCAGCATTCGAGTTTGACGCTCATCATCATGACGAGATGTGCGAGCAACACCCCAGCGTTCCGCAGCCGATTTACCAACGACTCTACTACCAGAGAGTGCTTTTAAATCCGGAGATTATTGTGAATGCAATGAGGGGTGACGGGCGAAATAATAGTGATGAATGATGATGTAGACGTGGGAGAATGTAAGGGAGGGAACACAAGTGAATTCTATACGAATTGGTGTGGCCCAGCACAAATTTCATATGGAGAGATCAAGAATCCAGGAACCCAAATGCTGTTCTGTTTAGTTTTATTGAACACACATTGAACTCGAGAGCAAATGAATGAGGATTATCGTTGCTCTTTGGGATCCGCCTCTGACACGCATTAATTTGAAGTTCTGAAACTGAACAATACAACAAACACCGGTACTTATTATTCATAAAATCTACAGAAGGTATTTATGAAATGTTAGTTATTTAATAACAAGTTTTTTGAATTAATTATAAACTGTACGATTTCATTATAAGAATAGGAAATGTGCGGAATATGTTACTTTTACTTATTTTATTAAAGTATAAACTGTACATAGTTCAGTAGAAACCAAACTATTGACACTAAGAGATATACATCTGGGAAACAAATTCTGTAGTAACAAAGAAAGGCTCAATGTTTTTCCAAAGAAGCAATGTTGTTGTAATGTTGCAAACTGCTCTGAGGAGCACGTTACCTCGTTCTTTCCGAAGTACGAATTCTTACACAATGTACATCTATCAGAAGCTACAATCTTCCGCAACTCTTTTCAAGAAGCGAACACAACCCTTTGAAAACTATGTGAATGTCAATAGATATATCACAACTGTGCCGCGAAAGAAAATGGGTTTGGAAGAAGAAGAAAATACGGCATGCCGCTGTCTCAGAAGTCCCAAATAAAAGCGGCGAGCTGCAGCCGTCAGAGCGGTGCCGTCTCAACCCGGAGGCGCGCCTACATTTCACCGGCCCCTCCGCCTCTGCTCACGACGCGTGAGAACCCGGCGAGCATTACCACCGCGCTACTGTAATGGGAATAACACAGCGCGGCCAGAACTGGGTCAGATTAGCGTTCCGCAGGCCTTGTTAGACTTGTTTACCGAGGAGTGCGTCTATTGTCGGCTGCGGGCATCGTGTTTCAAGATGGCGCCCCAACACAAGATGACAGTCGCGAACAAAAGAAGGATGCAACGCTCCGCGAGTGGCGCCGCCTGGCGGCCGGCGCGCATGCGCGGCGAGTGCTACTGCCTGGCAGGGCAGGGCTGCCACAATGCGCACCGGTGGAATCAGATAGGACGCGGGAGAAGGGTGAAAGGAAAGGGCTGAGGCGACGTTCGGGGAATTCGTGTGCCCCGCGCGAACTGTGGGGTCGGGACGAGCTCCGCCGCCGGAGGAGGATAAAGTCTTGTTCGGCGCGGGGCGACGGCTTGCGCCGGGGATTTGTCGGGTCGCGGAGGAGGAGGCTGGAGATGAAGTGCGCGACGAGGCGTGACCCCGAAGGCCAGCGGCCCGCGGTGAGATAAATCCTTCCACATAGCGCCTGCCGCCCGCCCCGGCCCCTTTTCCCTTTGACGCCCCGCCCCGCCCCCGCGGCACGGCCACCGCCGCTATCTCCGCCGCTGGCACCCTCGGCCCGCGGGTCCTTCGCCTGAATCCGCCTCCCTCCCCTTGTGTACTCTTTCAGGTGGCCGTGTCGGAAGGCGCGACAAAGCAGAAAGGGCTTCAGGTCCTGGGAATCGTGCCGCTTAGGAATAGAGGATCGCGCCATGGTTTACATATCCCTCTCACGTCTTTTGAATTGCGGTTTGAGATCACAATTGACGATCTATTATTTAGAATATTATTTCACAATTTTGCCGTTTAATTTCATAATAAAGTTTATATTTGCTCATATCTCATAACATTTCAGATCCTTCTTTGCACTCTCTATATGTTTTTTCAATCCCTTCAATCTCCATGTGCTTATATTCTTATGTTTCTTATTTGATTTATATACAATATTGGTTATTATATATACAATTTTAATGTTCTTGTTTGAAACTGAGTTAAATACACTAATACTTTTGTAATAATCTGTTTTATTAGAGAGGAACAAGCTTACCATCTTCATAATGCAATGATCAGTAATTTTAAATCACTTTCATCATTTAATTTATACATTTCCTCTCTGGAGATATTCTTTTCTATCACTCACATTAAGGACAAGACTCCTGTACCATCGCGAATGCCACGTCTCTGTTGTGAATTATTTTACTTTCACAATGATTTTTCATATATGTTAAGTCTCTCTGAGAATTTCTTATTCTTTACTTTTCCATTTCTTGGGATTTATGAATGCGGTTTCTTGCATTTTTTATGAAAACCGTGTGGTATTTCTTTAAACAAGATGCACTGTAGTTAGAAGCATAAACGAATTTCCACAACAGAGAAACAGCGTCTAACATCAAAAGATTTCAAATCGATTTTTAACTTTGGAAAGTGTCTTTTAGTTCGTCTTACACATTCATATTCCTTCGCTTGAGCACCCACGTCGCCATAAGAACTTACAGATTCTGAAGCTGTCTATAATTACTATCCATTTTTTGTAAAAAATCGGAATATGTAAGAAACTCATCACGCTACTTTGAAAAAGAAACACGACAAGGGATTTCTTTCCTCTGCTATTAAGCGACGCTCCTTTTATAAGAAGCGGACCATAAAATGATACGTCCCGGCTCAGCGCGCCGGCACCAAAGATGCTGCTTAGGTGGGGCGACGGAGTGGGGTGGGGAGAAGGGTGCGGTGGACAGAGAAGGGCAACCTACATAAAGACTTGCACGGCCCCTTGATTCTAAATCATTCGCACGTACCATGATTGAGCAGTTTCTTCAAGGTATATTGTTGCTCACATGCTGAGTGGCGGAAAAAAATCCTCGACAAACTATTCTCAAAGAATGTATTTTGGTGGATTACATTCTGCTATTGGAAGGGAGTATAAACATGTTTGTAACACAGAAGAATACTTTCTATTATTAAATTCTGTTATTAAAATAGAAAAATAATAAAAACATATGAAGGGTGCTTTTGTCATGCAAGGAAATTTGAATTTCTTGAACTAAAAACAAGACTCTTTAAAGGAAATGGTTGCGTAACCAATTACTGTATGAAAATTGTTAATCGGGGCCTGTTGGTGGTGCAAGGACCTGGTGCTCTTGGTGTTACGTGTTACACGAACTTTGTGGTTTTGATCTCCCGTGAGGTTTCGATGTTACCAGTTGAGGTATGGCATGCTGTACACTATGATTCACCTGTGAACCAGAATCCTTACTTATACTCTCATTTTGACTCGGCAAATAATGTGATATTGTTCAATATGGGTGCGACGTAATGGGGATCCGGGCTATTGCGCTCACGGGCATCTGGATGAATTCTCTGCTAATCAGCTCCATAACCTCATAAACCGCTCCAGGCACCGATTTGGGGTCACAGGCTACATCTGGCCTAAAATGACTAATTGACTACCATAAGTTCACACTTCACATTGGTATAATAGTTTGTCAAATGAGGCTAAAACAATAACCCTCGTGATTCTCTAGGAGACGAGACTCAACGGAATAAGCACTTTCGCCAAATTCCAGAAGGTTTAGCAAAACACAACACAAGGAAATACAAAAAAAAAAGTTTTATTAAAATTATTTATCTATTACAACTAATTAGATACTTATTTATTAGCTAAGTGTAGCGTCGCCGACGCTGTAAACTGTTTTATAAGTATTTTCATGTATTGAAAATTTCTAAATATGATGCAAGCTTTGTTCAAATAATTTCTTATAGTATCTGATATTAGATTTACTAATGAATTGTAATAATAGAATGTTGTGTTTAAAAATTCCCAGCACACATTGGCCTTTGTATGCTACCTCCATACGGGATATGAACTGGTAATGTTGCAATTTCAAAACTTATAATAGCCATAAAAATACTTGCAGGACTGGCTGATGCGAATAGTTAGAATTCAGCATACCTGCATTTTTGCACTTTTTTGATAAGCAGAAATATGCATTTAAAAATTACCTGTAAGCTCTAGTACATTTTTGGGGGTTAATGGCGTGAGTGCGAGTGCAAGCGTAAACAAGCTTCACGTGAACCGAATCGGTTAGCGGTTATACTTGCTTAGTTCACTAAGAACGCGAACAAAAGCCAACTGCGATTTACTGCAAAACACGATGTATGCCATTGAAGGAAGTGTTGACTTCCACTCTACATGAGAACGAAAGCCATTGACTCAAATTGATTCAAACTTTTCAAAATAAGAAATTCAACGCGACAAACTTTACAGCCTTTATAATTCCAAGTCGGTTTGTTTCTAAAATTTCTTGAAGAATTGCATTTTCTACATCGTCCATGTCTAAATTCCCAAATGCACATGCTTCAATTAATTCTTCCGTAACAGGGAGCGACACATCCAGAGAGTAAGAACAAGTGAACACCTGGCCACACTTGGGAATCGCTTCTCGGTGTTTTACCCGGAAACAAATTAATACGAAGTAAATAATCGAAGTATTAAATCAGAATCACAGTATAAAAAGGGGAAAATTGATAAACAAATTGGGAAAGACGCCAAATTCACGTGTAACAGTACTGTTGCTACACGTATGTTTCACACAAGATTCGACGTTACGCCATTTATAACAGTTAACATTAGCCGTTTCGGTTAAGTGCAAAATCTCTACAATATAACTTGTGTAACACCGTCATAACAAATCTCCCACTAAAATTTCATTGACAAAAAGTGATCATATTCGCCACACTCACAAGCCCTAGAAGTTTGTAAAATTTATTCTGAGACACCTGTAGATGTGAAGGTTATAGTCATGGTTCATGACTTCACCGAATAGAATTTTCAAATACTATTGTATTATGAGCCCAAGAACATTATTATCGAAGAAAATTGGTTGATTCACTTTCGAATCATTATTAAAAATCTCTTAGAGTAGAAAGTGGAATTTATGAATTGGACATTAATATGTGAAATAATACTTCATTGATTCTTATCATGAACTGAAACTATTCCAATAAGTTTTAGAAAATTAATGCCGGAAAAAAAGCAGGGAGCAAAGAAATGAAGTCGGTCCGGATGGCCGAGGTCGTTAATGCAGCAGTGCCGTAGCGATCTGTGATCGAGAGATCGAGTCCACCTCGGGCATGGTTGTACGAGTATTTGTGTTCGTCCTTTCCCTCCCTATTATCTCTATATCACACCACCTTCACAGTTACCATGCCGTTTGATGCAATAGTGGTCGTTAATGATCTAGATGATGATGCGACCTTAAATAACAAAAAAACAACAAAAGAGGGAAGAAACCAATGGATAATTTGTATTACTTCTTAATGAAGTGTACCGAAAGCAGGGGTGCGCTCTTAAGCCAAGCCATACTGCCATATACACACAATATATGAAAACAATTACACAACTATGCACACAAAAATATATGTATATGGCTGTATGTATGGGTGTATACGTGGTTTTCTGCATGTGATGCTTGTGTATCGTTGTTTTGTGTGTACATGTGTATGTGTACGTATGTGTATTGTTTCATCTATGTTTGTTTTGTATACGTTTCATTTATGAATGTATATATGTTGTGTGTATGTATGTGCATGTATGTGTATGTGTATGCATATTATATATGTATGTGTGTATGTATGTACCGTGTGTTTATGCATGTGTGTGTATGTATCTACATGTATATGTGTGTATGTATTTATGTATATATGGTCTACATATACATATTTTATAATTTTTTTACATATTTTGTACTTATCATTTCAAATAATTTCTTTTTTTTGTGGTTTACAATATTATGACCGGAAGCGTGCCCTGGTATATCATATACATTGTAATGACTAACTTTCTGTTTTCTTAACCTTGAATAATAATAATAATAATAATAATAATAATAATAATATAACATTTGATCAATACATCTAGTTTTGATAGGTGCATAAACTTTTCTCTGAATATTGTCAGGTTATATTGCTAGTTTAACATGAACTTGACCGAAAATACATGGTGGCGGGACATGGAGCGGCTGTAGCGCGTGATTCATTCAATTCAACCAGTCCTCATTCATTTACGTTAGGGCCTTGGCCCGACTAACAATTGTCTCGCGATGGACCCACGTGCTCCAGCAACACCATGTGGAGTTAAGCGTGGAGGCTTGAAATGAGACGTTACCTATACGGTTATTAGTAAGGTATGTACTTCCTATATTTTTGGTGTTTTGTTTATCCTAGTTTATAATTTTAAATTTTTTGTTTTATTTGTGTTAATTATTCAACAATCAATTTATTGTAATGTATGTTGTCCTCATGCACTCTTCATTGTTTATACTAGCCCTGAGGAAAAAAAAATACATATTTCGAAACGTTGGCGTAACTAATTGTTTCTCTAACCACATTGACCAATCCCGTGAACAGATTTTAATTCTTTATTCTTCAATGGTTGTGATTATACAATGGTTAATTTTATACCGTAATCTAATATCAGATCCAAACCACAACCTAAGAGATCTAGGAGTCTCCTAGATGACCGAACAGTAAAAAAGAACCTCGTTACTCTTATGTTAACAACCTGTTTGTAGGAGATCTGCTCCGGAATTCGACTGGTTTTGATCGAAGAAATCACGGATACCAGTTCTGCTTTAGCGGTAGAATTCTCTTCCAGATAGCGGTTGAATGCAAGATAGCAATACAATATACCTAGAAAATCGAAAATCTGTCATCGTGTGGACTCGAACCGTAGAACTCCTTGCCAACGATGTTGCAGAGGCAACGTGTTGCCCCTGATCTATTGCATCCGACTAACTCTCCAGAGAATTGATTCTGGTGCAATGCTCTTGTCGCGCGGGGACCATCTTGGGTTGTTTTTCTGCCCTGAGCGCGTTTCGGCTCCGCTTGTCGCGGCTGCCAAACAGCGGGCGACGCACCTCGGACAGGTGTCGGCCACACCAGTGGGTTTGCCGCCCCTCTTTAAAGCGAACGGACTCCCCGGGTGGCCCTTGAAACGAGGTAATTTGCCCCGTGAAATTCAAGGACCGACAGCCACCAGGTATGCGTTCCATCGTAAGCGCCCGCCGTCGTGCGCGTCGTCAATGAGTATTCAATGAAATTTCAAAAAGAAGACGTGTAGATAGTGTTACCAACAAAACAAGGGTCTTTTCTAATCTCTAAGAAGAATATTAATTGTAAATAAAGAGTGACCTTGAATGAATCTGATCCGTAAGCTGGAAAACCAAGGCAGGGCGCCGGAAAATAAAAGAACAATGTTTTTGGCATAAAATGTTCTGAAATTTATGCCAATTACGGACTCAAAGTTATTTTATGCAAATAGCGGAGGTCGATTGTTGAAGCCTCGTCACTTACTTGAGCATGTAAAGAAAAGCATTAACTTAGCTCTAAAATAATTAGTCTAAATATATTAGACTCTTATCGTTTATAATCTTTTGGAAGGCTCTTTGCCAGCGTGCTAGCTTTTTTATGAGGCGATCACGGGTTCGATTTCCCGCAGGGGCAAAAAAAAGATAGGTACTGTGCACTGTACCTAGCTTATTTGGACAGCCTGATATTTTTCTTCATGCGGTGATGGGAGTACTTGATGCGCACCACACGTCTTTCTCACAGTGTCCAGGCCTAGGAACATCGCTAGCTGGCAAAAGTCGGATTAATTCGTCCCTAAAATTTCAATTACAATCATCCATCAATTAGAATACCCCACTTGTAGAATAGACTCACTACACTAAGAGCTTAGAGAATGTCAAAGCAAACTGGCGAACGAACTATCTTGTAACTTAATACTAAAGAGAATAGGTAAATTATGCCTAATACTTTTAACTCCAGAATACAGTAAAAATGTTTGCATAGTTCACACTTGTAGAAACCATGAGTGAAATTTACTCACATTTTTCCATTCACTTTTAAATTGCAAGGAATATACTTGTTGAATATATTATCTACTAATAAGCTTTTTTGTTTGTTAGTAGGGGTTTATTAACAGAAACACTACCGAAAACAAAATTCAGAGATCATTTTATGCACTGTTTATGTTGAAGCGCATATTTACCTAGATTACGAAGTTCAAATGATGAAATTTAGAGAAAATAAGAGAGATAAAAGAAATAATTTACCGAAAAGCAAACAATCTACGAGAAATCATGCAACGACAAGGTAAACCAGTTTTTTTTGTTGACTTCAAATACACGTTTAACGAGAAAAACAAAAGTTAATAGTGTAGCTTTACGTGCAGTGACACAAGCACTGACAACTGCAGTATTTTTTATGTATTTTCTAGAACCGCGCTATTACCTTCAAAGACCTCACTTCGTGATCTCCGTTTAATGTGTCAATTCCACTTAGGTGCAATAAGGGGTAATGCAGTAATTCTATCATTAGTATGATAGTGTCATATGACAAATTTATTTAAAAATACAAAGAAAAAGGTGTAAGTTAATAATATAGTATATATTTCACTACTAGCTCGTGCGACGTGATTTAGAAAAACTAAAGGTTACGGCCAAGTAGGGATATTTGTTATTTTAAGAAGAGGTTAGCTAGTAAAATAACGAACGTGGCAGAGAGTGTTATCGAAAAGCTGCTCCTATCTCCCGGTCAGATTTTGCTTCCGACGTCAGATCCAGATAGTGTCCGTCACTAACACGTCCTAATTATTCTGTCAGAGCGAATGTTTCAACACAAGAGGCCCACACGAAAGGTCTAATGAATGAGTAGTGAAGGCCATCAATACGCGCATTGCAGCGTGGCGGTGTCGAGAAAATGCAGCTTGTACCGGAGGCGTGAGGGGGCGGGGGGGGGGGGGGTGACAGCGTCTAACCGCACGTGTGCCGGACACCAGGGCGGCGGTTCGGCGGCGAGCGGTGGCGGCGGCGGCAGCTTGTGAAATCGGCCCGTCACCTGCCCGGCTAATCCGGGCGGCGGGGCTCACACCGCCTCCCCTTAACGCACGGACGCGCCCGCCGGACAGACAGCCGCCATTGTCCCCTGCACAACAGGACGGGCCGAGGCGCTACCACGCGGGCTGCGCGGCGCTCGCTAGCCGCCCTCCCCACCCTACCACGGCCGTGGTAGTAGTAGCAGCAGCCACCGCCGCCGTCGCCAATGCCATCAGCTACGCTGTGACACTACTCATAGGCAAAGGTGGCTCAGGGCATCAACTGATGTCACTGCAGTGCACCTGACCACGATGTACTAGGGTTCGAGTCCTGACGGTGGCAGGGTTTCTCGACATTAGGTACATAGCTAGATCGAATTCAGACGCTGTCTGGAGGAGAATTCTAGCGACTGGTTGCTCTTTCCGGTAGTTTTCCGTGGTTTCTTCGATCAAAATTAGGCGAATGCCGCAGCAACACCAACAAAACAGTCGCTTGCTGTCTTTCCTTTCGTTTCCATGTCCTTTACTTACTCCTTTCTTAGACACACACTAACATTCTCTACACTACCACACATGTCGGGCGACCTGGGAAAATTCACCTTATAGCTCCCAGACTTTTAGATTACAAAACAGAATTGTACGAATAATAAGCAAATCCCACTTACGTGATTCTTGTAAGCCTATCTTTATATATATATATATATATATATATATATATATATATATATATAATTACCTTCTCTCTTAATATATGAATCAGTGGCTTTTGTTAAAAATGACTTACTTAAGGGCGGGAATATATTTTCAACACACGCTGATATCTATAACTACAATACTCGACGTAGTAATCATATTCATCAGGCGACATAATCAACATCTCACTACAAAAATTCACACACCCAATATATGTACATTATTTTACATCTTGGCAGATGACATTAAACGATTAAATTCAATACTAAAGTTCAAGTCCCAAGTAAAATATTATCTGCTGGATATCTCTTTCTAAACAATTAAGAGACTACAAAGAGCACCCAAAAGGAAAGTAATATTAATTTTAAACACGACATTTAGAGTATTATTTACCATTTGGATTGTATAATTCTAAAGAACCTGTAACAAGAATTGTTCTTCAGCTTCTGCCTCATTGACCCCCCATCTCCATCAGATTTTCGTCCAGTTTCCCTGATCTTTGAGCAAAGATGAGGTGGCCCCTTGTTTTGCTTCTGGACACAAATGTAACTTCAATTTAACTTCTCCCCATAGCACGTCACACCCAGTTTTTACCTGTTTTTGACGTAAATAAATTAATGAATAAACACAAGACACACACTGCTTTTCAACGGCCAGCTCTCAACTGCCAACAATCGGCTGATCGCAGGGCAGCCAACTCCTGCAATTCGCTCCGGCCGCCAACTTCCGCGCGAGATCCACGCAATCCCACATTATTCAGTCAGTTTTACTGGCAGCAACGAATACTACTGTTTCCTCCCTTAATTACGACTTAGTATTTTTTTTACCATTTTGCAATGCTATCAGACTTCGGTAAAAGTATCGGTAAAAGGATCGCTAAAAGGATTCGGTGAAAGGATTCGGTGAAAGAATGTGCATCTTAAAAGAAATCATAGTACCTTTTATATAATAATTTTCACTTTTATTTTTAGGCACGCTTTCAAGTTTGGCTTACAGTTAACAATGAAATAATTATATGTTGTCACCACAATACTAATATTACAGTTAACATACAATATAAGATACATTATTTGTTCCATTAGCATTAACAGGAAAAAATCACATTCATTAAAATCACTACCAGAGGTTTTCCCTGCGAATTCCCCGGTCCCCATCTCAGCTCGCGCTGCAAGGGCTATTGTCATGCTATTATACACACCCGCTACCGCCGTTACCATCTTCACTATGTCGTTTCGCAGTGAGAGTCACATTACGTGCCCCCCCTCCTTCCCGCCTCAACCTTCGTCTTTGTGGCGTTCGCCACCGCGTGCGGGTGTTTGGTGTGTATCGCACCTTCACGGGGCGCCGCCCTTCTCCTTCCCGCCCTCTCGCACCTCTGCACCCAAATGCGCTTCCCCTCCGACCACTGAGGCAGTGCGCGGCGGCACCCGTCAGTGTAAACAGGCCGGGCACTTCTTATCCCTGGCGGGATGTGGCATTTCGGGAGAGCTCGAAGATAGAAAATATTGAAAAGTATTTTATAAAATCGAAGGAAATTAATTTCAGTAAATAAATTTGTTCAAAGAATTGGTTGCCCCGACCCGGATCCCGGTCTTTAAACTAATTAAAGTATTAAAATACTTTTGTTACTCAGTAACATGGTCACAATTTGGATTTCTTTAACTGATGTTCACTTCAACTTCATCAACTGATTTCACTGCAGTGCCTTTGCGGGGAGGTCTTAGTGTTCGAGTCCCGACGGCGGCAGCGACACTAGCTTAGATAGTTAGGTCGAATTTGGCCGCTGTCTGGAATAGTATTCTAGCGGCCAGCTGCTCAGACTGGTATTTTTCCGGGTTCCTCCAATCAATATCAGGAGAATGCCGGAGCACGAAAGGGCTACGAACCGTGCGCGATCTTTCCATTCCCTTCCTTTGCCTATCCACACCCCTTACTTACACGCACATGCAATTCACTACTACACATGCCGGGAGAGCAGTTAGAAGCTTAGAGCTTGTCCTGGCTGGGGCGGTGCCTCGCTGGTGGAAGATATCTGGTTGGGAAAACTGTCGTTTCGACGTGTAGGTCGGCGCCAGATTAAACTATCTAGCTAGGAGAATCACCGCCACCAGGGGGGTGTTACTTAATAGGTGGTAAAACGTCCTTATTTGAAAGTAGTGGTGGGAGGGACGGTGAGAGGGGAGGTAAGTCGGCCATTATCTGCCACCCTGGCAAGTAGCGCTGTACAGGGGCTTTTGCGAACTAATTTTAAAAACAAGGTGTGATTTTGTGGATTTGTTCGTTGCAAGGACGACAGTGAACAACGGTTTCTGTTTGTGATATTCGCATTCTCTGCACGTTTGCCATAGAGTGAGTTATTTTGTGGTTGTTTGGCAATTTTGCTAAGAAATGCCGAAATATAGGCGTTGTTGGGTACCCAATTGCCACAATACCAGAAGGGCAAATTTGGAAAAGACAAGGTTATTTTATTTTCCAAGTGATCCTGGACGGTAAGTGAAATGAAATATATGGCATGATTCTTACGAATGGTTTAACATTATTCGAATAAAGTATATTTTTTGTATATTTACAAATAAGCTGTGGCTATTTTATAAAAAAACATTAATTTTGCTAACATAACCTAACTAGTTTTAACAATTGTTAACAAACAATTTATTATTTATAGTCATTTTTATACCAACAACCTTAAATCTAATACTTATTTTGTTTCTTATTATTTAGTAATTTATGTAATACAAACATTATTACATAATATAGGTGTATGAATTGATTGATGGCAATTGGAGACCCAACATTGGCTGTTTGCCCATTGCAAACACTGATACACAGAAGGTATGTGTGCATGGAACATTTCATGCCTAGAATGTTGCCTGCAGCAGGAAGAGCAGGGTGGAATGCAGTACCTATCATATTCAATGATGTGCGTCCTGAATTGCAAGAAGGAGCCACGTAAAATAAGCCATTAATTCAATTCAATTCAATTCAATTCAATTCAAGAAGCACTCATAACATTTTTAGAAGGCATACCACCAGATAGGTGTAAGTTATGTTTTTAGCCTCTATTAAAAGAAATAAGACATTTTTCCAATTACAATTTGTATTCAGATCAAAGACCCATGTCTCTTTGATTTGCAGGGCCAGCTCCACCTTCTCTGAATGTCACGGTCAACATGTCGTCCAATGTCCTCGCATTTCATGGTGAGTACAAAAACATTTTTTTCACATTTTTAGTGAATGCACAATTCCTTTTTTAAGTCAATAACACCTCCTCATTTGATGTTACAGACTCTTCTCCTCCGGCTGGAGAGGAGAGAACAGAACCTGTGGAAGGGGCTATTGCAGCTCACCTCTTCCAATGTGCTATGTTTCTAAGAAAATGTGTGCTAGCTCTATGTTGCATATATGAGGAAAAAAACACTGATGACATGAAATATAATACCGTCAATTTTGGTAATCTCTTGGTATTGCTGTGCAATAAATTTGGATTTGAAGTGACACTATAATAGTAATAGTAGTAGTTTTCATGAGTGATTTACATTATTCCAATGTCATCCCTAAAAACAATATTTTAATAATTTATATAAGTCATATTTAAATGGAGATGAGAATATGTGAGTTAAGTAATGGATGTAACTGATATAAACAGACAGCCATAAATACCGAATTTTGAAGAGTCCAGGTAGTTTACTTTCATTAAACGCTTTTCAAGATAACAATATTTCTAACACAGAATTATGCATGTATATAACACAAACATGTATTCTTATGTATGACATAATATCTCTTCTTCCAACACATTCTGTGATGGATTTTTTCTTGTGCATTATCACTAATTGAATACGTCCAAACTGCAGGACTCCAATATTTTTCATTAATTAAAAGAATAGAAAAAAATTGTCATAGCAATGTAAATAAATCAGAAACATACTTGAATCAACTTGGTGAGCTTCACTTTCCTACACAAGATATGTACAAAATTGAAGACGTTTTTGTGTTTTATATAATAAAAAGATCATTTTTCTGGATAACTGTCTCATGTTATGGCTGTTAATTTTTAATTCTTACTATTTTTCTTACATGTTTGTCTTGTGTACTATATACATAGCTCATTGGATAACAGTTTGGGATGTTACTAGGAAATTTATATTACTTTCTAAACATTTTCACAAATGCAACATGACTATTTTTGAGATTTGTTTTAGGAATCGTATAATTTTAAGTACGTTTTTGTATTATTATATTTAGTTATATAACACGTATCTACATCAATATAAACTAGTACTAATAATTTTTGCATTTTCTGTTACACATTTTCAAACCCCCTAAACTGGTTGTTGGATATAAAGGACTGACCCAGCGTAGGCACGAATCTATGAAGAATTTCTTTTTATTATTATTATTATTATTATTATTATTATTGATATTTAAATTAAGTCTTCTTACACTACCATGTATAAAATTAATTACCTTTCCATGATATTGTACTTAATACAAGAATTGAATTTTAAATTTAATTTATGTCTTATATTCAATTTTTAGAAATATCTCTATTGTGAAATATAGAAATATCTCACAATTACATATCCTTTAAGAATTACTGACTTCATTACCTTGGGCATTCATTTTTATGTCAAATACATTTTATTTAGTACATAACCATGTCCGCCATATTGAAAATTTACTAAATAATGTAATTTCAAATAGCCCGGTTCACGTCCGTCCTCCATTTCAATTCGTTTACTGCCTTTCGACGCTTATTGGCTGGCGGGGGTAGAATATGGCTGCCTCTTTCTCATTCGTTGTTTCTGTTGGGATGGGAGATTCGAATTACTCCCCTCCACGAAAATAAGGGCTTTCCGTTTAACATTGCCTGCCGTCTCTGATATATACTCTCTGACCGCCACCTCCCGCGATAATACACGTTCGGGACTAATGACCTTAGCAGTTGAAGCACCCGAAATCACTAATCAATCAATCCAATGATTGCAATTGCGCAATTGAATGTTTGCATACTGAAACGCACCTAAAATATTAGCAAAAACTTGACACATTTTCTGGTAGGCCATTTGTGAACTCTCCTCGGAGCAATGCAAGCCGACGTTGAAGATAAATGCGCAGACATTGAAATGTGACGCAAAGGTGTTAACACCTCTCTGATGTGTAAGTCTTCCCAACTTGCCGCATCGTCAAAGCATCTGCGCTTACATCAATGCGCTAATTTGCAAGGCAGCAGTACGTAAACATTCGTGAATGTTTCACTCCTTAGTACCTCGGAAAACCTGTTTGAAGTGTTTGCTACGGCAGGCAACCTCACAACAGCGTTTTTTTAGCAACAGCGCGACGTTTGAAGTTAAAGGGAGTATTTAGGAATTAAGACCACAGGACAGCCGGTTAAAATGATAACGGAGCGTGGTACCAAGTAATAATAGCCTATATCTTCGTAACAAGGTTTGCTAGTTGATTTTAAAATCTAGCTTTACCGAATGACCACCAATGGTAAAAGTAGTTAAAACTTTGTTCTTTTTTGCTTCCCCGAATACTCACGTATACACGGAGTAATATAGTGGTATAGGGCACGTTATGTAATGCTGCGGAAAATCGATTTTGAGATTTCAACGTTTTGGGGTCCCCTCCTACCGAAATAGTGTTTTTTATCAAAATGTCTGTCCGTCAGTCCGACCGTCCGTCCGACAAGTTGTTCACATTATTATATTTGTGAGAACGTGTGCTTCAAATAATGTCACATAAAGTTTTTCGAAAAATAAAATGTTTTCTGTGAAAACTAGCTCAAAGATCTACGTTTTCAGAAACGCTCAAACACCATTTTCTCAAAAACCTCTCCAATTTTTTCTTCAAAAGTGTGATAATGCTAATTGCACTCTTTAATATGACAAAGTCCATTTTGGAATACTTTTTTTGTGTTTTTTGAAAAATTATACAAATGTAATTTATTTGAAAGATCTAATTATTATACTCGTACACATTTCCAGCAATTTGTGAACACTATTGTATATGCGAGTTGAAATGCCTCAAATGGCGTTACCAATTGAGCTTTTTATCATAACACGAACACGCCATAATCTTTCACACTTTTAACGTGAATATAAAATGTTTTTAGAAAATTATTCGGAAATTTTTTGTTAATTCTTACGTATTGAATCGTGAATGTTTTAGAGAATTATTAGTCTAATTTAATAGTAATTTGAAGAGAATTTACAGCAGATACTGTGTTAGTGGTCCCACTTAGCTTGTGATCTCCCAGGCGGTTGAGCATCTCTCTGGATCACAGAAGGTTTCGGGTTTGGATCCTGGAGGGGAACTTCGTTTTTTAATAATTTATCCTTGCTCGATAACGCATTATATTTTAAGACATTCAACTTAATAGAATAACAATACGAGCTTATGAGGAAGAACTTACAGAAGTAACCTAAGAACTTATTACTATAACATGCAATAAATTTGAATAATATTTGTACTTCGTGACAAACGGTTTCGAGTTCAAAGCTCGTCATTGACTTCTCGACGAGTATGTACATGGCAAGGCCTCCTGTACATCGCGACGCGCAAGAATGCCCCCATTGTCGCGTGGGTGGCAGGGCGGTCGCTCGCCAACGCCCCGTCGACTGCACCAGGCGCCCGGAAGCTCGGCAGGAGTGCGGGCGCGACCGAACCACACTGCAGGCGCCGTCGTCTCAGCCGGGCCGCGGCGCGCCGCCGCCCCCGCCGCCCCCGCCGCCGCCGTCGCCGCCGCCACAGCCGCTGCCGCCGGCGACGACGGCGCGGGGGCGCGGGCTGGCGCCGCCGCCGCGCCCGATGGCCACGCACGCCGCCGCGGCGCTGCTCCTGCTGACGGCCTCGCTGCTCGCCGGCACGCGCTGCGTCCACGCGGACGCCGACACCATCGAGGAGCTGCGCGACCGTGAGTCTCGCTATTCCCCTTGCTTTCAAATTCAACTCGTGAAAAAAGTAACCTATTAATAGTAATTATGTAATTATGACACATAATTACAAGACGAATATTTTACAAGGTGTAAGGGTCCAATCCAGGCGAACGCCGACACCATCGAAGAGCTGCGCGATTGTGAGCCACGCTTTTGCCTTGTTTTTCAAATTAGATTCATGAAAAAAAGTAACCTATTAATAGTAATTATGAAACAATTTCAAGACGAATATTTTACTAGGTGTAAAGGTCCAATCGAGGCGAACGCCGACACCATCAAGGAGCTGTGCGACTGTGAGCCTCGCTTTTGCCTTGTTTACAAATTAGACCCATGAAAAATAATCAATCTATTAATAGTAATTATGAAACATAATTACATAACGAATATTTTACAACGTGTAAAGGTCCAATCCAGGCAAAGAGCTGCGCGACAGTGAGCCTCGCTATTGCCTTGCTTTCAAATTAGACTCATGAAAAAACAACATATTAATAGTAATTATGACACATAATTACAAGACGAATATTTTACAAGGTGTAAAGGTCCAATACAAGGGAACGTCGACACCATCGAGGAGCTGCGCGACCGTAAGCCTCGCTACTGCCTTGCTTTCGAATTAGACACATGAAAAAACAACATATTAATAGTAATTATGACACATAATTACAAGACGAATATTTTACAAGGTGTAAAGGTGCAATCCAGGCAACCGTCGACACCATTGAAGAGCTGCGCGACCGTAAGCCTCGCTACTGCCTTGCTTTCGAATTAGACACATGAAAAAACAACATATTAATAGTAATTACGAAACATAATTACGAGACGAATATTTTACAAGATGTAAAGGCCCAATCCAAGGGAACGTCGACACCATCGAAGAGGTGCAAGACCATTTGCCTTGCTATTGCCTTACCTTCAAATTAGACTCATGAAAAACAATCAACTTATTAATAGTAATTATGACACGTAATTACAAGACGAATATTTTACAAGATGTGAAGGTCCAATCCAGGCAAAGAGCTGCGCGACAGTGAGCCTCGCTATTGCCTTGCTTTCAAATTAGACTCATGAAAAACAATCAACTTATTAATAGTAATTATGACACATAATTACAAAGCGAATATTTTACAAGGTATAAAGGTTCAATCCAGGCAAATGTCGACACCATTGAAGAGCTGCGCGACCGTAAGCCTCGCTACTGCCTTGCTTTCGAATTAGACACATGAAAAAACAACATATTAATAGTAATTATGACACATAATTACAAGACGAATATTTTACAAGATGTAAAGGTCCAATCCAGGCAAAGAGCTGCGCGACAGTGAGCCTCGATATTGCCTTGTTTACAAATTAGACCCATGAAAAATCATCAATCTATTAATAGTAATTATGAAAAATAATTACAAGGCGAATATTTTACAAGGTGTAAGGTCCAATCCACGCGGACGACGACACCATCGAAGACGCGCGACTGTAAGCCTCGCTATTGCCTTGCTTTCAAATTAGACTGATGAACAATTCAACTTTAATATTAACATTATGAAACATAATTACAATACAATATATTACAAGGTGTAAAGGTCCAATCCAGGCGAACGCCGACACCATCGAGGAGCTGCGTGACCGTGAGCCTCACTTTTGCCTTGATTTCAAATTAGACTCGTGAAAAAAATTAACATCATCATTGCTTCATATGCCAAACTCGCTTTTGTGCAGTAGTACATCCAAAGCATTCAGGCTGCACATAGACAAAACTCTTCCGAAATAATATCTAAGCCATCGGTATTAGCAAGATTCGCAATGAAATGAAGCACCGGTTTCATATTCAAGGGAGACGTAACCAAAAGCCATCCTAAATGCCATCCTGCAGAATTAATTTATTCTTGGAATATTTTTCGTTAATAATTCACACAAATTCAGAATTTTCTCGGAATTGGGGCTCCTCTGCCTTCTTACATTATTATACATCATATTATTGTTTTCGTTTCTGAAAACAAAAATATGTTTGAAGGTCACATTACAAACCTAAGCTAATACAAATTATTTACTTCTGAAAATGTGTTCGATACAGGTGTTACGTAAGAACTGAACTAGGAACACATTACAAGAAAAATAATATCCATTTCAAATTTATAACTTAATTTTTGCATTCTTAATCTTTAATATTTGTAATTTGTAACAAGATATCTTTTTCAGTGGAATAATGCCCCATTAGTTTGAAAAATTATATAGTCATACGATTCTATTCTATTGTTTGTTTATCGACGTATTCCAGAACTATCTTTTGAATACAACGTGGACAGCAATTATGAGAATATTTACGATTTCAACTTTACGAATTTAGATGTTCACAAAATGTTTTCACTAAGGTTTTTTTATTGTACTGGAACGAATATGACCGCGATTCTTTTTCCTTATGTAAATGGACGTTTTATGTAGGAATTTGCGTACTTAATAGCTGTTGCATTTACCAAAATCTTAAATAATGTGTGACCTCATTATGATGAATGAAGTTGTTTAATTTTTCAATATTTGTGAGTGTGTTTGGCCCTCCATTGCGCTTGGAGAGTATGCGAAGTTTAATAATGTGTGTCTAACTGCTCATGCACTTCATTACATAAATTTACACGATTATAATATTATGATTCGTGTTTCTTTAGCTACTACAGAATGTAATGAAACTACTATGACAAGGGGGAAATTAGACGACCTAATTTAAGAATTCCCTGTCAAAGATTCAGATGTAAAATTCCTCTGAGATTGTGGAAAAGGCAGGCAACAGGAAATAATTAGCTTTGAAGGCTAGTAATACGTCACTTATGCTAAATGTTAAAGTTTTCTATTTAAAAGGAAAGTGTTAATTTAAACGGCCCAAGTTGGACACTTTGCGTCTCTTTTTTTCCCTTACTAAAACGATCACACAGAAATATTATGAAAAAACTGGCAGAGGAAAAAATTGAATTTTGAGAACTCAATTTTGTTTTCGTCTAGTTCATTCTGAAAGATGTTATTTATTACCTTGAACACCGTTAATTTAAAAAATAAGATAATAAAAATATTTAGGTTGATAATTTACGAGTAAGCGGGTTTATTAATTTTTAGTTTTTACAGTCGATCAATATTTGAGCAGTAATGCAACACAATATTAAAGGAAGTGAACACCTAAGACTCATCACAGATGATAAGCATCCTGGCGTTTCACAACCATGGGCCTCTGAAAATATCAACAACCTATCTTTTGCTGACCTAGCATAAATCAACAACATAGCCACAATGGGGTTAAGGCATTACGAAAATCTGGATAATGAAAAGTGAAGAAATTGGGCCAAAATCCAAGAAAGTCAAGGGAATCGCCGGACACTCCAAAGAATTAAGATGTTGAAGCCTAAGAATCTAGAAAAACACATCCAAGAGCACCGATCCGGATGGCCGGCAGTAGGGCCGTAGTGACCTCAAACTGGCGGATCACGGGCTCGAGTACCGCCTCTGGCATGGTTGTATTTGTGTACGTTCTTTCACCCTCTATCATAAACATATTATGTTATCTTCACAGTTACCACACCGTTAAATATAGTAGTGTTTGCTAATGAGCTAGGTGTTGATGCTACCTTAACACAAAGAACCTGGGAGCGTAGGTGAATTTCGAGATTTCGTATGCTAAAGAAGAAAAAGAGAACGAAAAAAGGAAATTATTTGAAACCAACACAAGTTCTTTACGCTATTAATATATCCTTTCTTATATTTACCATTTATAAATATGATTTATGTTTTCCCTCGTGCTTTATCTGTAACAAGGTAGATGGCTGAAAATATGAGGTTAGATGGCGCAATGTACAAGTATGCAAATGTTTACAATTACCATGTTAAAACATAGTTGGAGTCTCCATTAGAGCCCAAAACATGCGCATTATCTACAAAATAGAAAATCATGCCGATATAAACGTGACCCAAGGCACAAGGGTCTACCCTATGGATATTAAAGACCAACATTATATTTTTCGCAAAAATTAAATTTTATTTGTACAATATCTAAAATATAAGGGCAAATTGCAGAAAATCAACTTTTTGACTTTTATTAACTTTTAATCAACTTTTTGACTTTGACTAGAATCACAACTTTTTCTCTTAACATGGTGAAATCCGTTTTATTAGATGATTTTTCGTTTTGTTTTTATTTGGATATTTATGTAGCCTTGAGCTAGAGGGGGGGGTGAAGAAAGGGGGCGAGGTTCCCCTGAAACAAAGGAAGAAAGAAAATAAAAGACGATATACACATAGAAAAAGAAAGCATAACCTATAACCCTGGAGCTTTCTAGATCATTACAAACTTTACAGCTATTTCCCCGAAAGTAGATTTTTTGGTTGTCATTGGAAATCTGGATCAAAATTTGGATCTCCGGTTCCGTGTAATATAACTCTCTGATTCTTTTTCAGAGATATATAGCTAGTGTATGAACCAAAACTAAACACTTATATCAATTATTTCATGATAATTTTTATAAAAATACTATTTTTTGATTTATTAATTTTCTGACAAAAAGTGTTTAAAATGTGATAATACTATTGGTACAACTATTGTTTTGGTTCAGGCACAGGTTCAAATCGTCTGTTATCACGAGATAAAAGAATTGAAGTATTAGAGATAGTGGTTATAAAGTTATGATGTTACAGCTCAGGGCCTATTTATGTAAAAAAAATCGATATCTCCAAAATAAATTTTCAAACACATTTTTCTTTCTGTTTTGTTTTCATGTTAGACATGTTTATTCAATAAGCATATGAAAAAGAGTTATTAAACAATATTATAAAATTTGCGTGTTTGTGGTATAATATACCTTAAGAGATACGAGTGAATGGAATGGTAATAGTTTGTTGGGTAATATTTTCGTTTTATTATAACATCTTTTTTTAAACATTTGTTACTGAGCTTCTAGGGTTCCGCGAAGCACAGTTTGAGAAACCCGCCGTCACCTGTCTTTCTTTTGTCGCAGAACTATGTCGGCCGGTGGACTCCGTTCCCCTCGTGCCTCCGTCCCGGAGCTGGCGGGTGCTGGACGGCACGGTCATGCTGACGGTGTTCGCGCTGTTCGTGGCGGCCGTCGGCTTCGTGTTGGCGCTGCTGCCGCCGTCGCTTCTGTTCCCGCACCTGCGGCGGCGGTGGGGGCGGCCGGCAGGGACCGCGCCGCGCGTCCTGCAGATTGAGCTGCCTGCGGAAGCCAGAGCCTCCGCCAAGAGCGACGGCCGCAACGCTCCGCCACGCCCCCCTTCGCGTCCTCACACTCCCAAGTCCCGCGCGAGGAGTGACTCAGTAAGGGACGTTTCATCTGACGCGGCACGCGATCAAGCATCCGTCATAACGCCTGAGCAATCTTCGACTCAACCGATTAAGCCTTATTCGGCATCTGCATTCGGGTCTTCTTCTGCGTCGATTCAATTAGCTGGTGGGCCGTCAATAACCGTGTTGACTTCGAAGATCTTCTCGATGCCTGTTCAAGGGACTCTGGCATCCCTGGCTCCGAAACCTTCCTTGACCAATTTGGCACCTGCAGTGTCTGCTCCGGAATATAGTGCACACGGTGTCACGCGTATGAAGAGCGAAGCAGTTGAATCTGATGTGAGGGGGAAACAACTAGGGGAAGTTCAAATTATGAAGGAACAGACAAATGAAATCGAAGATACGATTGTAGAACCAATACAAAGCAAACCGTTGAACATACAAATAATAGAGGAAATGGGACATGTAAGCACAAATGAAGACAGAATAGAAGAAGTTGGTCTAGAAGCCAAATCGAGCGAGTCCCAACCCTCAAGAGCGTCAGAAGTAATATTGAAAGATGTCGAATTGGCAAAAGAATCAATGGAAGGAAAGTCATTGGAGACGGAATCGAAAGAAGAGTCTACGGGTGCAGCACAGGAGGAAGAAGAAGCCCAACCGAAAGAAGCAGAGGTGCTGGAGACTGATCCTAAGAAACAAGGTGAAATGGACAATCCCGTCGTAATGATGAATTCGTTAGTCGAGGACAAACAGCAATTTCTCGCGGAAAAGGTAATTATCATGATATTATATACTGTGTATTACTTATTTTAAATCTACATTATCTGAAATAAGTAATTTGAGTTAGAATGTAGAGCCAATAACACATACTTTTCAGAATTTCCCCTGAAGGGGTTGAAAAAATTGTACTCCATTTTGAAGTAGGGAATAGGTGCCAGTTTTGTTCCGTGTACCAGCTATGACCACATTCAATGAAAGAGAAATGAAGGAGAAACTCATGATTGTACATGTCTAAGAACATACATCCGTGCTCCCAGGCTATTAATCTATACCTCTTTGTATTTCACACATATGATTTGTATAAATGAATACTTCTTTAACATTAAATATATTTCAACATAAAGTACAGGTGGCCATAGATGAAAAAATAGGAACATTTTTTATGAAAGAAGTATTCTCAAACAACTATGTAAGACATTTTCTTCTTTACATTATAAGATCATTTACAGATGTTCATTTTAACTATATTATGTCCTACCTTCAAAACATGTAGTTAACAAAAAATGTAAATGAAATTGGGTAATATGGTCATAGCTAATATCCCTCCCTCACTCGTGATTTACATCGCCTCTTACCAAAGTTCCAGGACCCGTTGCGAATGAATTTGCGTGTGATGCCATGTGGGCTACTGACTGACTCACCGGCCCCCTTCATCCGAGAACACTTGGCGTTCCACCACCCGGAGCTCTTCGCTTTGACTCAGGGGATTCAGATCGAACCGGAACCGAAGTCGTCCACGGCTGCTGCAGATGAGGATGAGGTGCTCACTCGTTGCAGTGTATAATTCTTTCTTAACAGGGTTTATTTGCTAATCCAAAAGCACTTAGTGGTACAGCAGCACACACGTTTTCAGTTTATTTCTAAGTTTTTCAATTTTTTAAAATTCAACAAAAATTATTGTTATAATCATCATAACAAGAAAAGTCTTATAGATATGTGTCACAGGCATACTTCAAATTTTGCAAGGGGTCCTTAGCCTCACATAATAAAACATTTTGTTTCTGAAAATACCGAAGAAATGTATAATTTTTGCCCCTGTATGTAGTAAATACGTTTCTCTAATACTTTTATAGAGTCCGCATTTGTGGGTCCTTAATACTGAAAACTTACAAGATGTCTGTCTGTCTGTCTGTCTGTTCGTCCGTCTCTCTGTGAATTACTGAACGCTAGCCGCAAAACCATAGACAAAATTTCATTAAAATTAATATTTTCCAATCGATCTGGATGCTGTCGAAGCCTCTGAAATTTTAAACAAATATTTTTATTTTTGGAAATACTTTGCATGAATTCTTAATGACCTTTTCAATTCCTTTTCTTAATAATAGCTAAATGCTTTCTTTAAAATTTTCCCTCGAATATAGCAAAGTACGTTCATAAAAATAGCATCAATTTTATTTTCATTGAATTACCAATGTTTTTGAAAATTTTTAAAACATGAAATTCTTTCAGCATCTAGATAATCCCCAACATTGAAGGTAAAGACAAAATTAAATTTGTTCTTAAAAATAGATATTTAAATATGAGTAGTTTTTGAATAAATTTTCGCGCAGTAAAAAAAATTTTAAATACAAAATTATCTCAAAGACGGCTTCAATTTTTTCTATATTTTTAGAATAGCTTAAAGTATGCTTTTAAACAGGCAGATACCCCATTTTCACATAAGAATTTGAATTAGCAAAAAAAAAAAAAAAAAAAAAAAAAAAATTCAAAGTTATAAATAATGCGAGAATGTACGTGCTGTTGTAGCTCCACTACTTTATGCTTTGTGGTATCACTCTACAATACTTTTAATTGAATGTAAACCATGGAATGCCAGAATATTCTACAATTTTAATATAACCTATATTCAGCTTGAAAGTTTGATTTTCGTACAGTCGAAGAGTGACTCATTAAAAATGATATTTTATCTTATATTTAACCTGGCAGGAAATACTGATGCCTGTGAATTATCGCACTCCAAAGAATTTAATCGAAAATGAATAGTAGTTTAGGTATGGTACTCGGTGGATAGCTTTTTTGCAGTGTTTTCAAGTTAAACGAATAAAATAATTTTGTTTTTAACGAAAATTCTCTCTGATGTTCCTCTCAAATCTTAAGTGGAAAATTCAATGCCACTGTTTTATGTGTGTAATTGGTATAGATATCTTCGCTTTCTAGTAGTTTAAGCAACAGATTTAACATTTTTAACGTAACTAAAACACGTATTCCCTCTCTCGCAGGAGGAAAGAATGGCGGAGCAGCGCAGACTGGTCCTAAAGGCCTTGCGGTCCGACACGAGCGTCTCGACGATGTCTGAGGCCACCCCACCCTCCCCGGCGCACTCTGGCACGCAGATTTCTCTGGGCAGACGGAGCTCCATGGACCTCTGGTCGATGCTCGTGCCCGGGTCCAGAGGCGAGTCCACAGAAGGCGGAGACGTCCTCGAGCAGTATGAGTCGTACGTTCCAGACGAGGACTATGGTTACGAAGAAACGCAGGAGCCTGACGAATCGCCTGTTCCCGGCGACACCTATGTCCCTGACGAAGATCCTGGACCAGAAGAGGCCAACGAGTCCCAGGAAACTCATGAGCTTCAGCTATCTGTGGAGCTTGACGGAATGTTTGACGGCACCTACAAGCCTGACGAGATCTGCGCGCCCGATGGATTTGAGACGGGAAGTCCACCACTGGATCACGATGATTTTCCCACCTTAGGCGTACCAGGAAACTTCGATGAGCTCGGGGATAATTTGGAGACCATTGCCGCAGAGGAAGAACCATACTCGTACGATTCGATGCTTGATACACCATGCGTGACCACGCTCTCGTCCTCCGACCTGGTTCAACAGGCAGAGTCAGACCTGCAAGACTCCAAAGAGTCACTCACATTCGAGCAGAGACTCGCTGATTTATTTGGCGAGGAGCGTATGTCACCTGATTCGGATGCAATGGTAAGTCACTAGCAATTTCCGTACGCTTTTATCTTAGGCGTGAGCGTAGTGGGGGGGGGGGGAGGGACCGTGGTCCCACTGACAATTTTGAAAGAGAATACATAGCCGTATCCAAATAAATATTTGTCTCGTAAATATATTTTTGAAAATTCCTATTTATTTCCTTTTTAACCTCACAATTTTGGAAATACTGGATTGTTATACACCTTTTTGTGGAAAGGATCTCCAAGATGTCAGGAAACCGTGTGAATGGTTTAGCATAAAAACAGTTGTATTTATTGTGTTATTATTCCATTATGTTTTCTTCACTTACTAGAAAATTTTTAAGTGTAAATAAAAGAGTATTGAAAAAAAGGATTCAGAAATTCTAGTTTTAGGTTGTAATTTTCACCCTACTCGTGACTGTTAGATATGATTCCGAATTACCTTTGGATCTGGGAACATTGTACTGAAAACTACTCCTTACTTTCATTTATTTTTAGTAGGGTTCATAACTGTGATCTGTTCTGAATCATAAGTAAAAAAAATATTTTTGGAAAATATATTTTTCTTTAAGGATCCTTCTTTGTCCTATTAGAAAGGGAAGTGTTTATCCAGAAAATTTCCAAACTTCAATACATTTATTGAAACAAAAAAACAACAACTAAAATTGCTCTTTGTACAATAACAAAAATCACTTCACACATATCTCTTCTCTTTTCTAGAAGAAAACAACGAACTTTAACAAACTCATTTACAATTATACTGTCTTTGTAACACTTTGACCATGATGGAGTGTTAATCAAGCACAGTTTGCAAAGTTCTTGCCAAGGTTACAAACATTAATTTGAATAACATCAATAAAAGAGAATAAATTTACCTTCTCACATAATTTAACATGAGTTTTTCATGTAAAATTACACAATGCTCCTCTCCAAAACAGTCAAATATATTACACAACATTAAAAAAACACTTAAATCAGTACAATCTCTCTCTTGGAAACAACGTGAAACCATTACGGCACAAAGAAATTCAAATTTATGCTCTTGGCATGTTCCTTAACATCCCTGAACTGAATATTGTTTCACACCCAATTATAGTTTTATTTGTAAACCATTTCCATAAAAAATTGATTTAAATTCTACTTGTTCCACACACAAGAACATAATGAAGTTCCATTCCCTCCAAATATCGATTCACATCCCGAATGTTCATAGGAACCTTTTAGAAGGACCGTATATTCAGCATTTTATTTACGCTCTATTCAATCTATTCGGGCACTGTTATTACTAAATAATCTTTCGAGGGAGTACTTATCGTGATCGTGTGATCGGAATCGTCCTTCACCATGATGTCGGATCAAATCGTGGCCTCCCCAGGCCCACGTGTTGCCGGCTTCCAGTCCGGGGCGTCGCAAAAGTGGCCGTTAAAAGCCAGAGCACTGACGCACTGCTTGTGGCACGATTCAATCCCCATAAAATCGTTTTAACTCCTCCGCGCACTTCCACGCCTAGCTCTCGCTCATCTTCTCCACGTACCGTCTCGTCTGGCGTACGTCGTTCAACTCTCTTCTCCACTCGTTCCCACAACCCCTCTCAACCTTCGGTCGGCACGGACAAACCAATACAAAACGTCTCCGAACATCTATCTATGAGGTTTACTACTTCTTTCTCGCGCTATTCAAATGTAGAGTTGCCATCTTAATCACAGTTAGGCAACGGTCACAATATTTCACAAGTCTGGGTCACGTCTCCTGTTGAGAAAATCGTATCGAGTAGATAAATAGAAGAGAATTGTTATAGACATTTATTGCAGAACATATTTTTCAGACTGTCAATTTTACCTTGCATACCGATGATGTTCTTTTCATAATCTCATGAAAAGTGTTGTCGCATTTATTCCTATACTTGATTTTATTTGCCGGCTGGTAGGTTCGAAATTTTTCCTGGTTTCTCCGATCAACATCAGGCAAATTCTGGAGCAGTATCCCTCCAAAAATGGGTCACAGACCGCGCGCGATGTTTTCTACATTTTCCTTGTCCTTTCCTCACCCCTCACTTACACATACTTACACCTTCATGCTTCACACTAACACACATACCGGGAGACCTATCGGGAGCTTAGAGCTTGTCCCGGCTGGGGCAATAGGGGTACCGCTGGCACTTTTTTGGGTAGAACCCCTCTAGTGGACGTGAAAGTCGGCGCCCAATCTAGTCATTGAACGGTAGATGATTACCGCCATCTCCCGTTATAAAAAGTGCACTGCACTTACGGGACAAATGACCGTAGTAATTATTGAAACACTAATCAAACATATCAGCGACTTCCGACAAATTGCCCCTCCCCTCGCGGATATTAATGGTTACTAAAAGTTAGTGATAAAAATATCGATGACTTTTGGACGATGTTTTAACACAAGAGTATTTGCAGCTCGAAGCGTTGAAGAAATCGTCAGCAGTATCGATCTTCGCGCATGCGCAGTTCGAGTTCCACATCACTTTTGAGCATTTGCGCAGGTGTAGAAGATCGAAATGCAGTCGCCTGCTGAACGCTATGCCGTGAAAAATGGATGTTTTGAGACATCTATGTTTTGTTGGCGTTATCGCTTCCATACAAGGGGGAGAGATTTTGCGCATCAAATCCGACTTCAGCCAATGGGCATCAGGTGCCAGTTTTCGTCACATTAGCGGGAATTTTAAATGCAGCCAGCTACCAATAAATCATGACCTTGTTACAAGACATTGAAACACATTCATAAATCATTTTTTCAATACTGCAGCTTCTATTTAAATTATACTGTCATCCTTTTAGGTTTCGTTAAAAATTGTCACTTTACGACCCTTTCAAAATACCCCTTTCTCAACACTTCTAACTCTTGGTGCAACGTGGCAGTCTGCGACTGGTCTGGCTTTTCAAAGTGCTCTTGTTTTGATCACGTGATTCCTGACGCAAACTGGTGCTGCGCAGAACGAGTAAAATCTGTGCTCGGGACCGATAATCCACCCACATCTTTCCACCATGCTTCCCTCCTCGTATACTGCAGTATCTCGTACGTTGGAACTCTCGTTCACAAACGTACTCTCGTTACGTTTGCACTCTAACGTGGGCGGGTCCCACAGTCGTAGTGGTTCGTAGAAACTTACCATGAGTCACGTCACGTCACGGACCTATGTCTCATTTTGCGTCCATCCTAACGAGCGCGCATTCTTGGCTATCCGGATAAGCCGCGTCTCGGTCAATTGTGCTGACGTTTCGGCCATTTTGTTGTGGCCTTCTTCAGAGCTATACAGCTGAGCTTTGAGCATTCTTGGCTATCCGGGATGAGCCGCGTCTTGGTCAATGGTGCTGATGTTTCTGCCATCTTGCTTTGGCCTTCTTCAGAGCTATATTCAGAGCTTCGTCAAAGCGTTCGTCGCGAGCGTGCGTTCGTCGCGAGCGTGCGTTCGTCGCGAGCGTGCGTTCGTCGCGAGCGTGCGTTTGTCGCGAGCGTGCGTTTGTCGCGAGCGTGCGTTTGTCGCGAGCGTGCGTTTGTCGCGAGCGTGCGTTTGTCGCGAGCGTGCGTTTGTCGCGAGCGTGCGTTTGTCGCGAGCGTGCGTTTGTCGCGAGCGTGCGTTCGTCGCGAGCGTGCGTTCGTCGCGAGCGTGCGTTCGTCGCGAGCGTGCGTTCGTCGCGAGCGTGCGTTCGTCGCGAGCGTGCGTTCGTCGCGAGCGTGCGTTCGTTCGTCGCGAGCGTGCGTTCGTTCGTCGCGAGCGTGCGTGCGTTCGTCGCGAGCGTGCGTGCGTTCGTCGCGAGCGTGCGTGCGTTCGTCGCGAGCGTGCGTGCGTTCGTCGCGAGCGTGCGTGCGTTCGTCGCGAGCGTGCGTGCGTTCGTCGCGAGCGAGCGTGCGTTCGTCGCGAGCGTGCGTGCGTTCGTCGCGAGCGTGCGTGCGTTCGTCGCGAGCGTGCGTGCGTTCGTCGCGAGCGTGCGTGCGTTCGTCGCGAGCGCGCGTGCGTTCGTCGCGAGCGCGCGTGCGTTCGTCGCGAGCGCGCGTTCGATCGTCTCGAGCGCGCGTTCGTTCGTCGCGAGCGCGCGTTCGTTCGTCGCGAGCGCGCGTTCGTTCGTCGCGAGCGCGCGTTCGTTCGTCGCGAGGGCGCGTTCGTTCGTCGCGAGCGCGCGTTCGTTCGTCGCGAGCGCGCGTTCGATCGTCGCGAGCGCGCGTTCGTTCGTCGCGAGCGCGCGTTCGTTCGTCGCGAGCGCGCGTTCGTTCGTCGCGAGCGCGCGTTCGTCGCGAGCGCGCGTTCGTTCGTCGCGAGCGCGCGTTCGTTCGTCGCGAGCGTGCGTTGGGCGGGCGCCGCGAGAGTCGTGTGGCGCGTGCGGTGCGCAGGCGCTGGCGGCGTCGCTGCGCGAGGAGCTGGCGCAGGCTGCGCGCGAGCGCTGGGAGCAGGAGCGGGAGGCGCTGGCGCAGCGCGTGCGGGCGGCGGCGCGGGGCCGGCGCGCCGCGCTCTCCAAGCTGGGCGCCGCCGCGCTCGAGGCCCGCATCCTGCGGCGCAGCAACCAGAAGCTGCAGGTGCGCGACCTCACTCCCCTGTTCGCTGGCGAGGCTACAACACCGTCCGCTCTAAAATAGGGATGCGGCATCGAAGTTTTCAAAACGAAATTTTTATACAAACCTCGATGTATGTAACATCGATTTATTGATGCAGAATTTTTTACATCAATGTTTTGTGTTCGATGATTTTACTTAGATGTTATTTTAGTAGTTTTGAATGTAAAATATACTCAACAATAAAATTGCACAAATTTCATGACATAAATTAGCAATGCCAGTTCTTGAACAACATTACGATCTCAGTGCAAGTGTAAGTTACACTAATACGAATCTGTTCATAGGAAAATTAGTTCTTTGCAGACTTGGTCCCTAGGACAGCTCAGATAGACACTATTTGTAGACAGGCTACTGATTTAAATTCATTTTAGTTTTTGAATGAGATCATGAATAGCCCCATCACACCTGATGTTCATAGTTACGTACATGTATTTCGGAAGTATTTTCATTGCTATTATAAAGCAAATATTTTTTTGCGACATATTATAGTCAATATGGTTTGTTTTATGTCTTTGTTTTTTTATTGTTATTGCCATCAATCAAGATATGTATACAGCAAGCAACAATCAAAATGTGCAATGCTAAAAAAGTGTAATGTGAAGGTGATAATTCATTCATAATTCTTTCATTCATTCAATTATTTGCAATGTATTATGTATTTCCACAACGCTCGTGTCGTTTTCGTGTGGGATGCGTGTAACACGCGTGCGTGTGGGCGGCGGCCGTGCGCAGGTGGAGCGCGAGCGCACGCAGCAGAAGCTGTCGGCCGCACAGCACGCCTACCGCCAGTCGCAGCGCGACAAGAAGCAGATGGCCAAGCAGTTGCTCGCCCTGCAGGTACGCCCCCCCCCCCCCATACACACGCGCGCTGGAGCAATTGCTCACCTGGAACTGAAGCTGCGAGGACACATTCCCGATAACTGCACTTGTGGGGGGAAATGTTTGGCAGTTGTTTAATTCAATTTAAGACAACTAGTATTTAATGAAATATTTAAATTCTTAAGTATTTAAGGGATAAATCTTTACAATTTTAATAGTTTGCGGGATAACATCTGATCACTGAGAAAATAATATTTTTTTTCTTTCTTGATGGTCTGGACTTACGGAATTTCTGATTTCCTTGATTCAATTAGAGGTTACCATTTTAAAATTAAAAATGTCGCAATACATGTATTATTTATAAGTTATTACAAGGAGGATAGTAAACAATCACCTTTGGAACGTCCACTGAACTTCAGAATTTCTAGTGGTACTACGACAGTACACATCTTCTCATTTTATGTACTAGTTGAGCCTTAAAAATTATTTTCAACCCTCAAAATTATTTACAATGGCTGGGGCGCGAACCTAGCTGTAAGGTCATACAGACCACGTTTTCCATCACTCAGTAAACGTCTTTGATCAATACACTTGAATCAATGTTTCGCTTTTATATTTCAGAATAAAAACGTTTTAACGCAAATCGGACCTGCCATATTTTATACGTATACTGTGATATATTGTAGCAAAATATTATAAGAAATAAATTGAGTATTTTCCTTCTAATTAAATCTGTTCCTTAAAGAAGATTTTGATTTCCTTAAAAAAGATTTTTCATGATCAATTTTTCAAAAATATTTGTATTTTCGTATTCGAGAAAGTACGTGTTGTTTTAACATCACTTATGAAAGAAAAATGATGGTAATCAGTTCGGAGGGTTTTCTAACACGTGACTTACCGTACACGTAGGCTTCCGCGGCTCGAGTCCATTACTTCTAGGCTGTCCGGGTGACGCCGCGTCGTTGGCAGATAGGCCGAATGTCGCTGGCTTCTTCAGGGTAGTGACGAGATACAATCACCTACCCTGAAGAAGCCTGCGACATGACAGGCGAAACGTCGGCCTATCTGCCAACGACGCGGCGTCACCCGGACAGCCTAGAAGTAACGTGACTTACCGGTCTACATGACGAGATACAATTCAAGACGTTCGTACGCGTTCGTCAGCTCCTTTTTAATATCTTTATTTAAACAAAAGCTCCTTGCGGACTCGATTTAAAGATGTTTGGAATAAATTGGCACTCAGTTAAAATTTTTCCCAGTTGAATACTTCGGTGTGATTTTGTGAATGGTCTCTGCACTGGAAACCTAATGTTCAAAACTCATTACAGGATATACGAACAGGGTGATTCAGTCCTAATTGGTAATATGCCAGAGACATATCCCGTATATAATGCACAGGCTGAATTTGCCCAAATTGGATTCTTTTCGTCGTTTAGTTTTGTAAATAATTAACGTTAAACTTGGGACAATGTGCTTGTGCTCGTGTTACACGGGCTATAGCAAGTGAGCGGGCGGTTGTACTTCGCGATACGGCTCGCCACTTCTCTGAAAAACTCAGTTATTAATACTATTCGTTAAGGCCCGAAAGCTAGTGCAAGGCTAATAGCGCGCTCGGTCAACGCAAACAGTCACTTGACGAACAATTCATTCAGAGTGATTTCGATATTTCCATTTCCAGCGAGTGCAGCATTTGCTCAGTAGAGACTTACGTCGTTCTGATTTCTCAAGGCATTGTCGGCGCAAATGCAAGTAAAACCAGGACTTTTTTAAACCGTTCTTTGGAAAGATAAAAGGTGTTTTAAAACAATTCGAATAATTCATGTGCATGGTTTGTATTTGTGAGCCGAAAAAAATTCACATGTTGCACTTCACGTAGCTCACCAAAAGGATTCTCTGTACTTATATGTGTTGGCATTGTGGATGAAGTTACCGTCGCTCCTCACGTCTTACCCCGAGTGTTTAAGAGGCGTTCAGTACCTGAATTTTATAACTCAGGCACTCCCTACGCTTTTGGAGGTCGTCCTGTTCAATGTGCGGGAACAGTTGTAGTGCCAGCATGAAGGCCCTTCCTCATATTCACGGAGTTCGGGAAAACCTAGACATGCAATTTCCAGATAGGTGGATCGGGCGAAGAGGCCCAATAGCACGACCGTCTCAGTCTCCGGATTTCAATATGCTAAACTATTTGTTTCTCGGGGTTAATGAAATATCGCGTTTTTGCTACTGAGGTCATGGATCGTGATGGCGCGCGTTGAAAGTGTGGCGGCAGAAATAAAGAGACGATGCGGTAGAGTTGTGCGCGTCACGGAGGCCGTGTGGTGCAAATGCCGATCTTGCGTTCACGCCAGAGGTCATTTTGAACCCTTGTAGAGCCCTTTTTACACGAGATGAAAAATGCGAAATTATGGCTGTATATGCAAATTATAAATTATCCTAAATAACACTTAAATAATAGTTTTTTTTCTACCTTCTTTCTTATTCATTTGATAAGTAGATAATAATAGCATTAAGGAATAATATTTAATGTGATATTTGCGCTACATTTATACTAAAAATTACAAATGACAAAAAACTTACTTTTTAAAAGAAATTTGATTAGGGTTCACACTAATTTTTTTACGCTTATGAATAACTTGTACTCTATCACTGGGATCTGTATGTACAAAGAGGACTGAATCACCCAGTACAGGTGTCTGAATAAATTTACGAATTTCTAGGGAATATGGGGGAGGGGGTAAAAATGGTCATCTTTTGGCCAGGAACATGTGGTGGGACATTTCCTTTTACAATGTTATATCTGCGACATTTGCTCGTGATTGTTAGAGAACTTTCATGCTCTAGTGTTCAGCGGACCAAGTTTTGATGCGGTGAAAGAATTTCATTTGCCTTCCAAACACCAGTGCACGACTTGCCCAAGGATAAGCCACATCCTTTTCATGGGCAACTTCATTATTTGAAATTTACCATGATATGTTTTTCGGTGAAAAGTGATCATCTTTGGCCTTCCTACATACCCTAGAACTTTGTAACATTCATTTTAATACACTCTGTATTGAGCAAGAATTACAATAGTTTGGAATTAATGTTAATGTGAATATTTATTAAATAAATTTATTATTATTACTAATATTATCACTATTATTATTATTATTATTATTATTATTATTATTATTATTATTATTATTATTATTATTATTATTATTATTATTATTATATTATTGCGGTTCTGGATAGCCAAGGTAGCTGAGAGCGAGTACCGACTCAGAGCTTCAGTCCTAAGGGTCCCGCTTTCGAATTCCACCATGGGCATTGTTGCTCGTCCGTTGTGTTTCGTGTATTCGTATGTTTTGTCGCGAAGGGCCGCACGTTCTACTGACCCCATATCAGGGGAGCCCGCAAGTGTGTTGGTGCCTAGTCGCATATGCGTGCTATAGGGACGTGAAGGGTAACCGGCTGACGGCTGATTAAAAGCGCTCGGAAAATTAATATTATTACTATTATTATTATTATTATTATTATTATTATTATTATTATTGTTGTTGTTGTTGTTATTACTATTATTATTTATTATTTATTATTTATTATTATTAGTTATAATACTAGAAAAGTCGTTGAAGCATCGCGCACTAAGGCAGCGCTGTCGTTGAGGAGCAGTGCCGCCGGCGCCCGCAGATGGAGCTGGTGGAGCAGCGCAGCCGCTGGGACGAGGCGGTGGTGGCGAGCGCGCTGAGCAGCCGCGGCCGCCTGCTGGCGCACGCGCTGGCCGCCGCCCCGGCAGCCGCCGCGGGCGCGCCGCTGCCCCCTACCACGCGCTCCTCCACGACGGTGGGCGCCGCGCCCGCGCCGCCGCCGCCGCCCGCGCGCCCGGCCTCCGCCGGCGCCGTTCGGCCCTCGCCGCTCTTCTCGGCGCTGCAGTCGGTGGCCGTCTCCACCAGCGACATCCCGTGCGGCGACAAGGGCCTGCCCTCGGTCGCCAACCTCACGCAGAAGATCTCGCACGCGCTCATGCAGGCCGGCCAGTTCCCCGTGGCGCGCCACGACGTGTCCACGCGGACCTCGCCCTTCTACTTCATGAGGTCGTCGGAGACGATCCCGTTCACCAGCGCGTCCTCCAGCTCCAGGCTGCTGTTCGAGGACCCTTCCGTCGCCGGGTTTGTGGACAGGGGGTCGCCGGACTCCAGGAAGCAGTTCCGGTCGACGCCGGTCGATCGGGCCAGGCCGGAGCACTGGAACATGTACCACGTGCCGCCGAGCGAACCGCAAGTGCAGTGGTCGGGGCCGGAGCTGTCGGATCGGACGCGCGTGCGCGGACCGCTGGACGGGCCGTACGGGCCGATGTACCCCGGCGCGAAGGAAGCGCAGTCCACCAGGGAGTTCGACATCGACGCGATGTCGTGCGGGGGGTCGTGCTCTCGCAGTTATCCCCAGGTGCCCGCGCCGGCCGCGCCGGAGCCGAGCCTGCCGGCGGCCATCGTGCAGTCGTTCATCTCCCAACTGCTGGCGTGGACACCGCTCAGGCCAAGCGCTTCTTGGGACCCGAGGATGCGGCCGAGACCAAGCCCAGAGGTACATAACTCACAATTTAATAATTATGCCAAATGTATCAACAATAATAAGCAAACTAGTTTTTTAAACATCACAACAGTTTTGATGAAATAAATATTAAACTATAAACATCTAAAAGTACATATTTTATCAAGCCCTTCAGGATAGTTCACTGGTCAGCGTACTTGTTTTCTATGACTCGATCCCGGTTCGATTCCCGGCCGGAGCATATTATAGTGTGCGTTTTCCTTGCAATGTCTCAGTATGTGATTGAGTGTGACGAAGAAAAAGCTCATTTCTCAGGATGAGAAGATCAAAATACGATATAGGGACGTGCTAACCACTCGTACCCTTAACCCATGGGCGCAAGGCCGAGACGCCGCTGATAGACCCTTGCTCCTTATGAAGCTGTTGTGCCAGTACAGACAGACCTACTGGACAGTCCTATATTTCATCATGGAAACATCTTATTTTTCTTCTAGTTTTGAAAAAAGCGGAAAGACGTCACATCGAAAACAGGGAGTTTTAGTTGTGAGATTTTGTATACGAGAAGTCTGAAGTTAATGAGATGTAAGAGGCTTAGTTTAAGTTTAAATTAAAGAGGCGGGGCATCTTAATAGAAATTGCGAATTCTCTGCCAAAAAGTTCAGTAATACCGTTGTTTAAAGAAGGACTAGCAACAAATTCTTTCAGAAGATTTAAAGCCAACTCTCTAAGGAAAAAACACGTAAAAGTTTAAATTCATTTTCTTACAGATTAATTGAAAAAATTGAACTACTTTTCCCCAGTCTTTGGCTTTTTAACCTTCCATTAGATTTCATTATTTATGGTCCGTGTAATCTCTATCTAAGAGTGTGCCCCATACGGGAAAGTACTACGTTGCCTAAGAGCCATCCTTAAGGCAATTTGTGGAACATAATTGGATTATAAATGTCTAACTGATATAAACCTTTCACAGCCGTTCAAGATGGCCGAGATCGTTAGAGCAGTAGTGTCATAGCGATCTCGAGCCAGAAGACCGCGGGTTCGAGTCCCGCCTCGGGCATTAGTGAATTTGTGTGTGCCGTCCTTTCATCCGTCTCTCTCATCATATCATCAGCTTACCCCCTGTTTTATCAACCTTGGGGGATAAAAATCGGGATACAGCTAAAATGCTGATCCCCTCAAATAAAGGCATTACTCGCGCAACTTTTCTTGAACGATGAATTGAAGCAATGCTGGGAGAGTGGGGGTATTAGTTACGAAGTCGTTCACTAGATTTTATGAAGCAATGCCAAATTCTGGAGAATCAGTCATGCCTTCGCAATTTTCTCAATAATTTGTAATCTAACTTTCTCAGGAGTTCGAGGTATCTTCTGTGACGTATCTTCACCTCCTTCGGTCATTTCTTTAGATTTTTTTGGAGAAAATCACAGACAAAAGTTCTCGTCTTCAACGGAAAATAGTTTTTAGTTCGCGCCAGTGAAGATATGTTTGGAATATTGTCATCAGTGCACGCTCCGAGATGTTGTCTTCAACTGTTAGTTGTGTCAGAGAGAGGGGGAGCAAGGTCATCGTAAAAGAAAAGTTGCGCGAGTAACACTTGCACCTACTGAAGGAGGATGTACGCTTGGTCCAAGTTGGCCTATACGAAAAGGAAAAAAAAAAAACATCGCGGTGTGCGTGCAGCGCAGCGAGGGGGCGGGCGCGGGCGCGGAGGCGTCGGATGGCGGGGACGGCGAGGGCGAGCGCGTGGGCTCGGTGTCCGCGCGCGCCCGGCGCCGCCGCCACCCGCCGTCGGCGTCCGCGTCGGCGTCGCAGTCCCAGTCGCCCGCGCAGTCGCTGGCGCGCGGCGGCCGCCGCCCGCGGCGCGGCTTCCACTCCAAGTCGGGCTCCTCCTCGCCCTCCGTGGACGCCGCCGTCCCGCGCGCCCGCCGCCCGCAGGAGTCAGTAGCACCTCTTACGCCTTCCACACCTTCATGTCCGCACTGAACAATACATGACTCGTGATTACTGAGAGGGAATACTACTCAATATAAAAGCCGCTGAAGTGCCTCTGACCAGAGGTTCGTAGGCTCGAGTCCCGACGGTGGCAGGATTCTCGACTGTAGCTGCGAGGTCGAATTCAGCCGCTAGCTGGAGGAGAATTCTAGCGGCTGACTGCTCTGATCGGTAGTTTTCCGCGGTTTCTCCGATCAACACTAGACAAATGGCAAAGCAGTACTCTAACAAACGGGCCACGAACCGCGCGCGATCTTTTCTTCATATTTCTTGTACACATACACTTATTCTAAAATGCACTACACTATCAGACAAACCGGGAGACCAGTCGGGAGCTTAGAGCTTGTCCCGGCTGGGACAGTACGCCGATGGTAGGAGATACCTGGTTGGGGAAAATCCCTCTAGCCGACGGTAGGTCGTCGCCGCATCTCGCCATCCAGCAGGGGGAAGACCATTACCACCTCCCGACGAAAATATGCACTGCTGACGAGACTAATTTCCTTAGCAGTTGATGTGCCCGTAATTACTAACAACCAACCAACCATAGTTACTAGAGAGAGGATTTTAATGAAATGTCAATTTGTCTTTTCGTTTAAGAACAATGCCTGATAGTATCGATATTAATTTTATGTTATGACAAAGGAAATGATCAATTTTATATGCTTTTTTTTGCATTTTTCGGTGACTTCGACTAATAATTCATTGATTTACTTTGTTCCGTAATTTTTAAAGTATTGTCCTCTGTTTTGATCGAGTTTAACATTTTAATGGTACTTGCTATAAATTATAATTGCGATAAGCAACAAATGTTCTCTACAGAATTGCATTTCTTTGCTCAGAAATTGTAATTTCAGCCGTTAAATGTAATATAAGAATTCTTAGAAGCCTATCAGTGCTATTGTCAGTATGACCGATTTCCCGATAACTTATGACAGATCTTTTCTGCTAAAGAACAGTCCAAACCAAGAAGTTTGCTAGCTGAGTTCACTTGAACGAAAGTAAGAAACCTCGATTACATCAGCAACGAACAGCTTGAGTTGTTCATCTGAACTGGTTTTGATCAAATGTTTAGTGTAATGTTTCTTTGCTTTTAGGGTATGATAAAATTCTGATATGTTAGCAGAAATGAAACAATATTTCTGTTTACAACATTGATTACTTAATTTTTGTTTTCCAGCATTATAAATGTACTGTTACGAATAATCTTATGGCACAGATGATGACTTGTTTGCCATTTACGGCACGAATAGTTCTTTCATCACTACATATTGCGGACCCACATTCACCCAATTGGAGCGAGAGAATCGTGTAGTGGTAGGGTACATTTTAAATCGAATCGCTGAATACCACATTTTCGCACAGATGTTAGTGACGTGTGAATAAAATTGTCTACAAACGTTAACTTTGATTGCATTATAAATTTATAATGATGTACAAAAAATAATACATGCAAGAACTAACGTATATTATAATGTTGCTTTATTGCACTCGTACAGTTTCGTTCCTATCTTTGCTTGTATTCAAAACATGTATGCACGCAATAAAGCTAAACGTTGTAAACTAGTTGAATCACAATATTCAAAAATACGCACCGACATCAGTGCATTTATTAACATAATTTTCAGCAAATGAATTAACAAAATTATTAACATGACGCATTATCTGTACCACAAAATTATAAGACACTGCATTCTTTTAAATAAAAATGCTGATTAATGTTTTCATGCATTCTGAAGCATGAAACGAGGATTTGTCGGATTATGATACATTTTTGTTGCAGAAAATGCGCCACAATTGTCATTTTGTTATTGAGTTTCAAATGAATAAAGAAAACTTGATGTAATGTAGTACGTATTTCAAAACAAGGTAATGCTCAAAATATTTCGAGGTTGTAAACGTAATATAGTTTAATTTCAGCTAGTATATCATGTAAAATAAAATTCGCGGAGGAAAACGACACTTCTAGGTATATAACACGCACTAAATGTACAGAGCAAACGATCTAATAGTTGCATCGAGAAACAGTACTAAATCGAAAAACAGCAAAAATAGTGTATGTGAATGCCTGGTTTTGGCAGGGCAGCTGAAGTTAGGGGTCCACTTGGCGGTCCTTGGCGCAGCATATTATCTACCTTCCTTGGAGAGTCTTATTGCTTGATGAATCAATCCGGCGGAAGATGAGGGGAAGCGCTCGGACACGATCGGCTCTTGCCTAGTGAACGGAGATTGGTACGCGGGTCACCACGGACATCCTTGCCTCCTATCCCTGCCTTTCAGCGGCCATGATTTAGGAGACGCAACATTGCGATGGCTCGTTGAGCCGCTACCGGCTTAGGTCTCTCTGGGTATCACTTGATTCACAGCAGTATCTCTGACTGGAGGTCCTAGATTCGAGTTCCGTCAATGGCAGGATTTTCAACAATAGCTACATAGCTAGGTCCAGGGGCGGATTAATATTTTTGCCGCCTGTAGGCACATCAAATTTGCCGCCACCTTAAAATTAATGTAACATTTCAAATTGTAACGCTTCAGTAACAATTCCTCATTAATTTAAACGTTTTAACTTTAAAAGTAACATTATATTGTTCTCTTGAATTAAATAATTTTTTTGGATTAGCTAATTTTGGATATAAACCGTATCTTCATAGCAAGTAACGTTCAACATCATTAACGTTTTAACACTGAAACGTTAACTTTAAAAGGAAACTAAAATATGACAACTTGAATTGCAACATGTTTTCTTTCGTCAACGGGCCTTAGTTTCAGATTCATATACTTCTGAAATCATAAGGTATACTCTAATGAAGTACACAAATAAATAGCGTGTATTAAATATTAATATGATATTTTTAAAATAAAAATATGATTTATGCTGTTATAGTTTTTAGAGAACCTAAATTTGTTTTAGAAAATATCAAGAAAATTTTGCGCCATTGAAAATTTGCCGCCCTTGAAAATTTGCCGCCGTAGGCACGTGCCTACTGTGCCTATGCGTAAATCCACCTCAGGCTAGGTCGAATTCAACCCGGCATCCGGAGGAGAATTCTTGCAGCCGGCTGCTCTGGTCGGTATTTCTCAGAGGTTTCTTCATTTAACACCACGCAAAGGCCGCAGCTGTACCCCACTAAACGGGAACGGTACCGACACTTCTTCCTTGTCCTATCCTCACCCCTTGCTTACACACACACTTTCATGTATTACACGACTACACTTGCCGGGAGACCGATGGGGAGCTTAGACCTGTCCTTCTGGGACGTTGCCTCGCTAGTAGGAGATATCTGGTTGAGGCAAACCCCTCTAGCAGGCGTGTAGTTGGGCGCCGGATCTCGCCATCCAGCGGGGGAGATCAACACCACCTCCCGCGAAACACTACATTTACGAGACTAATTCCCTTACGCAGTCGATTTGCCCAGAACCACACATCAGTGTCTGAGTGTCGCGTGTGTGCCGCGTGCGCGCAGCGCGCAGTCGCAGCGGCCGCCGACGGGGCGTGCGGCGCGCGCGCGTCAGCGCACGCCGTCCCCGCGCCGCCCGGTCACGCCGCGCGTCATCGAGCGCAGCCGGTCGCGCGGCCGGCGCTCGCCCACCACGGGCCGCTGGCGTGACCTCCGCGCGGGCACGCCCAGCGGCTCGCCCGCCCCCGCCCCCGCGCCCCCGGCGGCCGCCGGCGCCGCCCCCGCCGGCGGCACGCGCGCGCGCCGGAACTCCATGCAGGACATGCTCTTCGAGAGGTCAGCCCCCCCCCCCACGCACTTCCCCCCGGGCGCTGGGAGCGATGTCAAGCGGGAAATACCAGCGTACGGAATTCACTAATTATTTCAAGCATCTGCGAATTTGGAAGATAATTTCGGAGGGAAAAGGGGTGTCGCAGTCCAATCTAATATTTCGAAAATTAATAGTGTTGCTGTTAAATTGAAAGTCTAGGGAAGGTGAATTCGGATTGTATGGTTTCTGAAGCCCGTTTTTGTGGCCAAAATTAATAACTGTAAATTGTGAAGAATGTGTGAAGTGAAAATACCTCATATGCATTAAAATAACAAAGCCCACACTTAATTCTGCAGAAAAAAGTTCAAAGTTCACAAATCATTTATATTTTTTTACTAACTAGTTGAATAAATACACTTATCAGTTTCACCTTCAGTCGACGCGGAGGCCGAACGGCGAAGTACCAACTTCACAAGCATGCCTCGCATCAGGAGGGCCAACAATCAACACAGTGGGTGCAGAACAGTTAACTTTAAACAGTTTAATTCACATTATAATGCACAGTGTTTATTTATGAAAGTTCAAAAAATTGCATTGTGACCACAGAATCGGGTCTCAGAAACCACAGTCCTGACGACCCGTGATGATTTTTTGAGGTTATTGGGGATTACGCGCCCTTCAAATGCTTAGGTCGTTGTTTATTCAGACCTTTGAATGCCGAGCTAACGGGTGGATGATTGTGGGAATGACGATGAGGTGATCGGCAAAGGAGAGGTTGGTGAGAAAGGGACAACTTCAAATAAAAATGCTACAGCCATTGCTTTGACCACCACAAATTCCATAAGGATTGTTCAGGACTCCAACCTCGTTTGCAGCGCCACTAGACGATACGTTGGTTTTTACATCACGAGCACGCCAATCCGAAACTTGTAGAATTTATATAACTTGACAAAGAGGATTCTCGGTCATTTTTATTAGAATTCTTTCGTTTTTTCTGAATCTTATTCTACCATTGGTTCATATCTATCAAAACTATTTATCTCAGCTGGCGAAAAAGCTAGTGACATCTCCATAAATAATCAAATTCCTTTCAGCTGCTTTGAGCGACATTGATGTTACCGGTTATGTTATTGTTGAAAGGAATGTAACTTAGAATTCTCATCAGCTACAGAGTGCGCTGGGAGTGATGTCAAGGAGGAAATAAGGGTGTACGGAATTTACTAATTGTTTCAAGCGTCTCTGAATTTCGCTGATAACTTCTGAGAGAAAAGGGCGCTCGCAGTCCAATCCAATATTTCGAAAATTAATAGTGTTGCTGTTATATTGAAAGCTTAAGGTAGAAAATGATTCGGATAACACGCATTGTAGCCCATAATAGAATGTCGCAGGGTATTGTTAAACCTTCTTGAAGGTTATACTACTTTTCATTAATATTTGGACAAATTTTAGTTTATAATTTAAATAAGTAAATTATCGTCTTTGTGAGTCGAGTATGTTAAAAACTCTTGTGAGTTAAGACGTAATACAATGGTGTCAGTAAACATATTATGAACATCTGCGAGGGTCGAAGGTGATTACATTTTTCCAAACAACACGCGGTGGGAAATATCACATGTGACATCTACCCCTGCTTGGTAGGTAACTCATAGTTTTTGACTACCGACTTCGACCACGCGAAAAAGCATGAACTTTGACTACGTGAGATCGCATATATCTTTGAGTTTGTAAGAACATGAATCTGCTAGTTATCAGTGCACGTTGGTGTATCCTGGTGGTGTTGGTGTATCTTGGTGTTGGTGATTTCCTACCCAACTGGAGGTTAATGTCCAACGCGTTGCTTCGTTCAGGCGGTATTTTCGGCATTCGCCGAGCAGCGAGATACTACTCGCCGAATTCCAAACAGCTAATGTGTTCGGTGAATGTTCGGTTCCTTTGATTAGTCCAAAATACCGGCATGCGATGAGTAGAACGAGTACAGAATGTTCGTTACTCGGCAAATAGCAACTCATCCACATTGAGATTCGGCGAGCGGTTGCTCGATGCTCATCAAATAACGAATGTGTGGAGCCACTTTTACACGAGATTTCCCACCACATGGCAAAGCGTGATAATCTTCGCCGTAGAAGTTTGCAACATTTATTCCGAGCCGCGTGCATTGCAGCAGCGAGGTGTCGGAGCGGGAGGGCTCTGCGCGGCCGCGACGCGCGCACGAGTCCCCGGGGCTGGAGGCGTCGCGCACGCCGTCGTGGGGGTCGGTGGCGACCCCGCCCGGGCGCATGCGCTCCAGCGACCGGCGGGAGCAGGCGGCCGCCCGCCGACGCGCCAGCCGCCGTCGCCGCAGCCGAAGCCACCTCAGCCGCCCGCCCTCCTCCTCCACGCCCTCCGCCTCCTCCCCCGACCGCCGCGCCCCGTCCGACTCGGTGCAGAATATGCTGCTGGCGCAGTGAGTGCGGCTTGCCATCCTTGTCTCTTCATCTTAGCCCAGACAACTGGGATTTCATACGGGGAGAGGCGGCTTAGGGCATCAACTGATGTTACTGTAGTGTCTCTGACCGGGAGGTCCTTGAGTCCCAACGGTGGCAGGATTTTCGACACTAGCTTGTCAACTAGTTCGAGTTCAGTCGCTCTCTGGACGAGAATTTTAGCGGCCGGCTGCTCTGATGGATAGTTTTCCACAGTTTCTCTGATTAATACCTGGCGCATGCTGGAGCAGTACCCCATCGAGAGATCTTCCTTTCCTCTTCCTTGTTCTTTACTATCCTCACCAATTACTTACTCAAACTTACATGCACTACTTCACCTCACATGTCAGGAAGCCGGTCGTCAGCTTAGAGTATGTCTCGGCTGGGGGGGGGGGGGCTGGCTGCCACGCTGGTAGATACCTGGTTGTGGAAAACCCCGCTAGCCGTCGGTGTGTCGGTCCCGATTATCACCATCCAGCGGTAGATGATCACATCCACCGCCCAGAGAAGACATGCACTGCACTTACGGGAATAATCTTAGCGGTTGACGATTCAGGAATCACTAATCAATCAATCAGGTTTCATCTGGGTAAAGTATCCTTGAGCTGAATTTTTGCTGTGATTATTTTCTTGACGTTTTATATAAGGGTTGAAAAGTTGGAAGTTATATCACGAGTTTCAAAATATTAGAATATCTCGGAATATCGTTTTTCGAAAGTGTCGCGCTTCCTTTCTGTTGAAATTTTGTCCCTTTCCATTGCAACATTACAATAGATTCTCTTTACTAAAATTCTAAGTGTATGAGAAAGTAAAAAAAAAACAAAGCCTCTTACGTCTGATATCCTATCTGAACTACAATGAAGAGACGCAACATTTCCAATAATTTTGTGGATACAACTGAAATATTAGGAAGATCCAATGCACTTGTCTGCTTGTAGAATAGATTATCAGTGACGTTGATTTAATTTCAATTAAGATGCTGACAAAGTGATTAAGTTAAGTCAAATGTAAAAGAAGAAATAAAATAAGAAATGCGTAGAAAATGTGTTAGCAATTTTGTAAACTTCTTTAACTTTTCTCCTGACGCAAAATTGTGAACCAGTTGTTGCAGAAAAGCTTTTCGCTTAATGTTGGTATAAAATATAATAAAGTACTTTGATAGTTGATTGTATCATTGATTAATTGCATATTTTGAAAAACATTTCGTATACGTGCATAATCATAATACACATACTGCCTCATTCACACATCGCTTCATATACAATCGTCTTTTTGATTTTGCATTTTTCAGTGTGGGATCGTCGTCTCATCTCCACAAGTCCCCGTGTAAATCTAAAGTTACCTTTCAAGACAAACCAGAGGCGATAACGGAGAGGTAAGTATGAAAGGCTAATTTTCTACGAAAGTAGACAGATCTAGAGATTTGTTGGTAACGAGTGCCTTCAACATTTAATCCGTGGAAATAGGATTAATTAAATTAATTGAAGTAAACAAGTAAAAAATACAATTATGTAATTTTTGAAAAAACAAAAGAATAGAGCAAAATGATGTTTATTTAGCACAATCTCTACCGAAAGTTTAAAGAAAAAATGAAGAGGTTTTTGAGAAAATCTTCAATTTGGAAAAAATCCCACGCATGGTTTACGCGCTAGTCTGTATATTTCGTATTAGAGCCAAATGATTTGTGTCCTCTTCCGTGTACTCCTCTTCCTCCTCTTTGATTTTCCATCAGGTACTAGAAAAAAACTAGTATCTGATACTGGTACTAGTAGTAAATATTCAAGTGATATGGACTCCGAGTGCATAGTACTAGAACCTTACCAGGTGTATACTACATGCTAAGTCATTTTAAAGGAATGTTAAATTACACCAAACTAGAACGGTGAATTGGACCTAATTATGGATTAAAGTCTGATACTGACGTATATCATAAATTAAGAAGAACCCTTTTCACAATGCTAAAGTGAAAAATAACAACCTTTTACTATGTGGTTCATTTGAAAATATTGGAAATACAAAAATCGTGTATGTTTTATCTGATGACAAGGAAATCGGTCGACTGCTATAAATTGCTACATGTTGGTTCTTCAGTTAAAATTCACTACTCTCTAAGCAAGAATCACTATGGGTCTGTAAAATCAGCAGGGCTTCCATCCACTATAAAAAAAACTTAGAATATAATAAACAATTATTATGAGAAACATTTGTCATGCGACTAATATTAAATTCGAGTAATTTACTATTGGTTTGTTGGGACTACTAATTTTTATTGGGAAGTTGCGCAAGCTTCATAAATGTTCAACATTGAAATGTATTCCCCAGCTTTAGAAAATGGGTCATTTACCAATTATTAAGGATTTACATACGATTTGTCTTGAATTCCAAAAGGCAAATAAAAGGTGTGCATGTACATAAGCCGTAGTTGTAAGTACATCTTAAAACTTGATTCATAATATGAATTTACACAGGGGAAAGTCATCTCGACATCCAAGGCGGTTGGCAAAGAGCACTGGAGAGACTCAAATTACGGAAACACCTGAGAAGCAGTCAGAAGACTCAAAGGTATTATGCTACTCACAGTAGTGGTAACATAAATATGAATTAAATTATGTTTTAAATTCATCAAACACAAAATACACGAGATTCAAGATACAATAATGTTGTGGAGTATCACTTCAAGTAATGTGAGGGATCTCTGGGCATGAGTCTTCCGCGACTCTAATCAGGAGCTCCAAGGATCGAGACGGAGGTTGATATTCGTCACTAGCTACGTAGCTAGGTCGAATTAAGGCGCTGTCTGGAATAAAATTCTGGCAGACAGCTTCTTCAAGCTTCTCTTTTCTTTAGTCCTTTCGTGGTTTCTCTGATCAACACCAGGCGAATGCCCGAGGACTGCCGTAAGAAATGGGTCGCGGATCACGCGCGATCTTTCGTCTCCTTATTCTCAACCCCTTACACACACACACACACACACACACACACACACTACACTATCCCACATGTTGGACGACCACTAAGAAGCATAGAGCTTGACGGGGCATGCCTCGCTGGGGGAGATACCTGGAGGCCGACGTGCTGGTCGACGTCGGATTTCAACACCCAGAGCTGGAAGACGACCGCCACTCCTATGATAAAACATTCGCTGCACTAACGGAGTTGATGAGTATAGAAGTCGATGTGTCCGGAAACAATAAAAACCGGATGTAAAACGAATACACGTAGGATACCCGCGTACTGTATGTCTTCTTCTCCCTCAGGCATTAAATCTCTTAGCCTGTTGTCACTCGTTGATCACTTCTTTTAGATCCGCCAATTCTTCTCCCTCTAGGTGTGTAGAAGAGATATTGCTTAGATACACGATTATTTTCCTTTCTTAATACGCGGTATTCCATTTATATTTATATTCTTCAATTTTGTTGTTTAGATTTAAAATTTCAAAGTTCTCTCGAATGGTCTCGTTTTTCAATTCCTCTCTTCTTGTCACTCCTAGGATCGACGTCTAAAAGTTCTTTTCAGCTGCCTTTACTCTGCTACAGGATTTGGAATTTAGAACCCAGTTATAACTTCCATATGGGTCTCAAAGCACTGCCATAAATGTGTAAAATTTTATTATTCTATCTCTCCAAACTGCACATTTATTGTCTATTTGACTGCTAGCGGCTGATTGAGGAGAGGATGTTCCGTTATCCAATACGAGGCATCAAATTCTGCTAAAGTCACTACAGAGTGGCTGATACTTATTATGAAAAAAATTAAATATTGCATTGCGAAGAAACTGTAAATAAAAGAGCGCCATTTCTTCTTTGGTTATGCATCGTGTGTGCGGTTCTGTGTCGCCTACTGTTATGTGCTCTTATTACGATTTGTTTTCTGCTTCTGTTGTGATCTAGTACAAGAACGGCAACGTGTGTGCCGCCCGGGTAAGTGCTAACATCGCTTTACCCCCACTCCAGCTGTCAAGTAGACAAATATTATTCAGAGAATAAGTGTTATTTTATTCTTGTGTTCTAAGCGTACTGCATGTTAGGATTTAAAATTCTCTTTGCCCTAATTTCCGCTGGTGTGCTCACGGGGCAGGGCGCGGGACCGCTGAGGATGTGGTCGGTGAGGATGATTATCAAAAAGAAAAATAACGGTTTTTTAACAAAACAGTGATATATAATGAATTAGTTTACATTTGTATTGTACAATTTTTTTAAAAGACTTAATATGTTTGTAACAAATAATGTACTTCAGCTTCCGGCTCAATGACCCCATCTCGATCAGGTTTTGATAATTGATGATATATGGCCCCTGTTTTGCTTCTGCACGTAAATGTAGCTTCATTGCGCGCACGTTTTGTTGAACTCTCCTTTTGCTTGTAATGGTATGAGTAGAGGTGAGGGCGAGTTGCTATTTTGTTAGCAATGCAGAAAAATCCTACTTGCAATTCGTGTACCGATGCAAGTAAGTTTTCTATAACTCGGAAACGAAAATGACTATTTTTCAAATATTGCTATTTTTGCGAATTTTAATATTTATTTTTATTTATTTATGCTAAACTTTTACTTATCTTTCAACTATTTGTAGTTAAAATGACGGGAAGGGATTCTGGAACTCAAGAAAACGTGCGCAGATAATCTTCTCCCCCCTACGTCACATACAATTTTTACTGTTTTTTTGACTGAATGAATCCAAATCTAGATGCCGGAGGCGGCGGCTGCCCGCCCGGCGCAGGTGCCGTCGTTGGTCGAGCTGCCGCCAGGGGCGCAGGCGGCATCGGCCGTGGCGCTGGTGTGCGCGCCGGGGGACGCGGAGAGCGTGGTTGCTGCCGCGGAGGCTGCCACCAGCGGCGCCAAGGCCCTCAGCAACCTGGTGCGCTCCCTGCCGCCACCCGCCCCGATGACAGTCTGACACATGTGTTTGTTTGATGCGGAATAAATGCTCAATTTTTTTAGTTGAACGTTTAGTGTTTATTTAATAAATTTCTAAAATGGGAGACAAATAATATGAACATTTGCAACGTAATATTAAGAATTGTACTCAGTAATATAACTGGCAATAACTGGCAAAACTTATTGCAACTTGTAATTGATTCAAAATTAGTTTATATGGCGAAATTGCAATGGTGTCATTAATGTGGCAGAATGGCAATTACTAAACGTTCGAGTATAATTAGTGATTTTGTTTCTTGTGATATAAAAAGAAGATGAAATGTTTTTTTTAAAAAAAGATCAGTGTAAATGTAAAATAATAGCAAACAGCAAAAATTATCAGTTATCTGCATTAAATACAAAATAATAATTCAAAGTACTGCAGTAACTTACTCATACCAGAAGATTGGAGAAGTCAAGTTGGTTCAGTATTTCGCATGATTATCTATCTATCGCCATATCTATTTGTTGTGCTCCCAATCATTCGTGAAAAATGACTTAGACTTTGTATTTTTGCTTTCATTATCAGTTCCATGAGAACAATCAGTGATTATATATCGTATGCTGCCTACTGAAAGACAGAAAGAATGATAGAAGTACATTATCAACTCAACTCTACTTCTATTGAAAACCATTTTTATATCCAACCCGTAATGTCTATTTCAGAAATATAAAGTCCACAAATTAATTGGCACGTGCTTAGCAGAAATTGACAGAGAAATATGATATACGTTATCCGATGTTCTTAATTTGCCTCCTAAGTTACCATTAAATCCGCAAATATATCTAGTGAACAGTCCAAGAAACATCTCAAAATTGTCTAGAGTAATTGACGTAGCAGAGTCGAAATAATTAACAAATGAAAATATTAGACCCACTTCATTTCTTTTACCTTCATACTTTATTACGTGAGCAGTTACCTTTTTTAGACTAATACAAATATCACGCTGAAAAAATATCTGCCACCCCATGACATACCATTTGTATTTTAAATATTGTAAATACCACACATTCATACAAATTTTTAGATGACATACGTATTATTACCACATTAAAGTGAAAAGTTGTCGTGTAAAAAAATGTTGTACAAGATGTTTGAAAATTAAGATAACAAGAGCTCTTGCGAACACAATTTCCGTATATTTCCATACTTCTTACTTTGATTCATATTGTAGAGGCACTAGCACTTATGAGTTCTCAACATAATCGCTGGTAGAACATAAAAGAAACTGGGGTCCAGTCCACGACACCAGGCTCAGTGAACAGATGAAATTTCACATAAGTTTTTTAATGGCCTACCAGTCAAATGTCTCTTCGATAGCTTTAAAATGTGCAGGGTGATTAATAGAGAAGTAATGCACATTTGCGGTATTCTGAAACATCAGTGAATGAAGCTGTGGAATAAATTGTGTTAGTGAGGGTATTCAATTTTTTAATCCTCCACACTCATGTGATCTTCGTATTAATAAAATGGCACTGATCACCGTGCATTGTAAATATGATAAGTTGTGTTTTAAAATTATTGTTTTCGAGATGAAATATATTCTAGAAAGCCAAACAAAATAGGTAGTGACTTCATTTAGTGCCTTATGAGGGATATTTACAATCTAACTCAAATAATTCGTTGTATTTAAACTCTCATAAGAAATTTAAAGTAAATGAATTAAAGGCGACATCGTTGTTTTTTGTTATAAAGCCGGATATTCGTACAACTGTTTTAAAATAGTTTCCTCGATCTGTCCGTATTATGAATTACTGAAAAGTATGTTAAATGTGTAGGTGCTAGGAAATTTCGCCTTCCCGAATTGTTTTTAGAATCATGGTTTTCATGATAAAATATATTCTCGGAAGCCAAAACAAAAATAGGTAGTGACTTTCATTGAGTGCCTTATGAGGGATATTTACTAACTCAAATAATTCTTTACATTTAAATCTCGTATAACATTTAAAGTAACTTATAAATGGATTTTGTGAATGATATACAAAACAACTTCATTACCTCCTACCTAAAACAGGATTTTATTTGACCAGCATGCCAAAATAAGTGGTAATAAAAAAGCAGGATATTTCAGTATTATTGGCTTTGAAAATAATGAACGCTAATGTAAATTAAGTGCGACATCGTTGTTCTTTTGTTATAATTCTTATATATAATAATAATATATTCGTACAACCGTTTAGAAATAATTTTCTCGATCTGTCCGTCTTATGAATTAACTGAAAAGTTTGTTAAATGCGCAGATGCCAGAAATTTTCGCCTTCCCGGTGGCCGTCATGTCGCCTGTAGCGCTGCTGCTGAAGTCGGTCATGAAGGAGTCGCCGCCCGCGGAGGCCTCGCAGAAGGAGCAGGCGGAGGCCGCGACGAAGAACGCGAGCGAGAAGGGCGCAGAGGAATCCAGCAAAGCGGCGAACAAACGCTCCGAGGAAGCAACGGCAGAGAGGGCAAAAAATATGCTGGAAGAATCCTTAAAATCTTTATCCGGAACACGAAGGGAGACTCCTAAGGAAACAGAAAAGGAGGTAATGAAGATGTTGGAAGAAGCAAAGATAGTGGAAACATTGAGGGACTCATCAACTTCAGCACACATACGGGTAAGTGTGCGTGATTGTGGACGCACTTGTTATAGGCATCCACTTAGTGTTTCATATTCCTGAGGGTACAAAAATATCAAATGTTTGATTATAAGCATCTATTAGTAAATTTCGATCATTCCGTAAATCTTGCTACTATTCCCACTGTATTTTCTAGTTATTTCTGTTAGAATGTTTAATTAAACAATATTTTTATTCTGATAAACTAAAATTCCAATTGAAAACAATTATTTTATTTAAAAATGAAATAATTCAAATTCCTCATGAATAATATATTCGTTTTGCAAGAGTTTGCAATAATACAGGTTCAAATGTACTCTACATAAGAAGCAAATGCAAATTTATTCTACATAATTTTAGAGCTTGGAACTTTTCGAGGGATTGGAAGATAAAGAAATTAAAGTAACAGCAAAGCATTTTAATATAAAAATAAGACAAGAATGTTTTGAAACATGAATATTAATTCTCTTTGTCTAAATAATAAAATAGTTTCCTGAATTTTTTTTTCTATTATAAAGAAAATGCGGTCAAATTTGTGATACACATTTTATTAATTACTCCACTTTTTTACTTTTATTTTCAGCCTGAGATTATTCGTGCATCAGGTGACTGTGTTTATGACGTGCCACCTTCGGAAGGTTCCAGAGCTGAGAGGAAACAGCATATTGTGGATCAGTTTAGCGAGGAAGAGATGAGAAATATTGAAAATTTCGTGCGCAGTAAGGAGCGAGAGGTAACATGAAAATATTATTGTATGTTTTAAATTTTCTCTAAGCATATGCATATTTTTGATGATTTTGTTCAAGTGGATTATGAATTGAGAGTAGTGAGAATGAAATATTTTTTAAAATTTATTTTACATCTCAGCATCACGCAGAACATGGTAATTTCTTGGTATCATGGATCATGGTAATCTTTATAGATATATGGGGTTTTAGACTTTTCCTTATCTATGTTTATCGTACTACCCAACACTAACAAACGACTAACCTACACTAGCTAACAACTAACAAACCTACACACGTTTAAAGTAAATAAATTGGTTTGTTTTGGAATTATTGATCTGCCTACCGCTGACTTTTTTTACTTCATTAGTTGTTCACAATACATTTTTATGAGTAAATATGTCTTCCGAAACTGCTTTCGGAACAAAAAGAGCCAATACCTTTTTACAATTTCCACATTTTTTAGGAATGGATAAATGTGAAAAACATTTCGAAGCAAGTGATATCGAAATTTTCGAATGAATCTCTTCCTTACCATCGACCTGGGTGACCGAGGTTGCTAAGAGCGTGTTCCGACTCAGAGCTCTGTCCGAAGGGTCGCCGGTTCGAGTCGCATGGGCATGGTTCGTTCGAGTCATCTGGGCATGGTTGTTTATCCCTTGTCTCTCAAGTATGTTTTGTCGCGGGGTCCTCGCGTTATACTGACCCCAGATCAGAGGAGCCCACAAGTGTGTTGGTGTCTAGAGTATGATTGAACGTGCGTCCCCTCGGTGCAAATAGGGTAACCGGCGGTCGGCTGGAAAAAGGTCTAGGAAAAAATATATTTCATATACTACAATTTCTTTGAGAAAATATTGGTGTGCTTATCACAATGGGGAAGTTACAAAAAGGCAACCAAAGCTTTTTTAACCCTTCGGCGGGTGCGTAGCGGCACTCAGTGGTGCATTCCTACACTTTTGTAAATGATCTTGGCTGTCCGGGTGACGCCGCGTCGAAGGCTGGGTTGCCAACGTTTCGACCTTTTTACGTGGTCTTCTTCAGGGCTGCTCTGCTGGTCTGGGCGTCACCCGGACAGCCAAGATCATTTACATGACTCCGGCCGCAGAAGCCCACGACTTCACTTCCTACACTTTTTCGATTTTGTGAAAATAATTGGTGTTGCACTACAGAGCTCATATTTATTTTTCGTTCATTATGTTTTCGACTATGTTATACTCAAATCACGATATTTGACACTGCCGATCGACCGATATTCATTAGTAATCAAAACTCTGCAACGGTTGCGGCACTCAGTGTCGCACGCGCCTTGGCATGCGAGTAAAGTACGAGTATTTGCGTATTCTATCCATTAGAATCAATTATTACAGTTTATTTACTTAGCTTTATGTCGTAGATTTTGAAATACAAACTAATAAATCAAATTTAAATGCTTTGTTTCCGATGAAATGATAAGGGGCACGTTTGCAAAAATCACAGTATTCATTCCCCGACACATAACACGTATCCAAGTCACGGAGGGAGCGAGTCCAATTCTCATTAATATTATTATTTCTTTTGCCATTTAATTATTTATTATGAAATAAAATGTTTCAAAACATAAAGAATATTTACTTCACGTTCCCTAATAAGAGTATAACTAATACTTAAATTGAAGAAGATAAACGCGGAGCGGAGTGCTCCACGCGCATGCTGGCGGGAAATTATGGAACTCGCCCGCCAGAGGGTTAGAGTAATGTGTTTAAATATGAACGACAGGCCTTTGTAATTAAAGAAAGTTTGACACAGTGTGTTAGAATTTCCCAGTCCAACGGAATTGCATTCGAACATTCCTTTGCGTATGTCTGTTGAAACGTCCTATTTAGTATTACAGACAGATAATTATTCGTTTTTTCAGGAACTGAGCGGTGATGAGGACGAGGTGCTGAGCATCGACGGGGAGATGTCGGGCAAGACGACGCCGTCCTACTTGTGCCGCGGCTGGGACGAAGACCCCACGTTGTCGTCGGAGCCCGCGACGGCTTCTGCGGCGACCATCTCCGGCGCGCGCGACGCGAGTGCCGTGCAGACGACGTCCGACCTTCTGGACGAGCCCAGCGACCGCATGCGTCCTGGCGGCTCTCCGCCCATGGCTGTCTCCTCCCAGAGCTTCCACATCAACGACAGCTCGGTGCGTCATGGCGCCGGTCCACTTTTCACGCTGTTCGCTGGGTATTGCTTGCGAAGGATGGTTGTAAGGAATGTTGGTTGCGAAGGATGTTTGGAAGGATGGTTGCGAAGGAAGGAGAGTTAAAGGATAATTTTGTTTGCTTCTCTCACAAACCTGTCCGCAACAGATACTTTCTGTTTTAATGCAGTTTATGAATAAAAGAATAAAATAACATTTATACTTTAGTAGATCAAGTTGGGCTAAAAGAGCGCTTTTACCTACCACAAGTGTTTTTTTAAAGGATGACAAAAAGTTTCAAAATTAACCCCAAAAATACTCTACAGTTTATAATATGACAACTTTGTGTGATACGTAAACGTCTTGTGATTGTGTTCTTAGTGGCTTAATTCACAGTCGACACTTAAAATCAGTGTTTGCTTAAGCGAACGAATCTTATTCATAAACAGCCATTGATTGGATTGTTAAGAGAACACTCATTCCTATAATGAAGTCACCCCACTCCACTGAAGTGTCCCTTATGGTTGCATCAGTCGTAACCAGTTTAGATTATTGTGAATGATCTAGACTGTCCGGGTGACGCCTCGTCGAAGGGTGTGTTGCCGACGTTTCGACCATCTTATCGTGGTCGTCTTCAGGGCTGGTCTGCCAATACAGGGGTGGGTAGACCACGATAAGATGGTCGAAACGTCTGGTTGAACAGGCAAGAGGACGCAGTGCACATTTTCAATTGTACGTATGACTTTCGTGTTGCATGCGCACCAGGCACATTTTCTACAAATGTTTTGGGTATATTAACTCGGTTGCCAAGAACCACGAAACAGCTGCCGCCAAAATCATGCTGCCCATATTTCCATTTCGCTTAAGGATCACCCATTCTGTGGTCGTTAGGAAGGTCTGTAAAATACAAGCGCCTATAAGTGATCACTTATTTTTAGAAAGCACTTATCATTTAAAGAGTTCGCTTATTCCTTAAGTGTCGACTTGAATTCGGCCCTAAAAATAGATATTTCACTGTAAAAATCAGGTAAGAAATGCCACAATTTATCTCTTCAAAGAAATTTTCACTGAACTTCTGTCAATGATTAAATATCCTTACAGTGACGTTCCATCATAACCAAGCATATTGCGTCAACGATCAAATCCCGCATAAGAGCATATATTCATTGCTTTAACAGATCTTTTTCAATTCAACATTTACTCTACGCCTCTCAGGGCTAATTCTACAATTTCATCATATTGATTTCCAATTCCTAACATCTAGAAGTGAAACTGAATCTACAGAATTTAATCTCAATTTTTTCCCCAAAAATTTTTGTGGCGGCGTTCTAGAATGACGTTTTGGGATAAAATAATTTTTTTAGTTATCAGAAAATATTTGCTGTTGTTCATTATCGTAAGGATTATATTATACTCACAATTTTAGAAAAGTATGGTATATCTATTCCCAAATTGTGTATAAGAATATGATGATTTCATCGTGCAGTAAATAAATATGGGGATTAATTATGTTAAATTGAATTTAACAACCCTCAAAAATGTTCTTTACTAACGAAATGACATGAATTTGTAGTCTTTACAGAGCAGCGATATGAGTTGGGACACACCAAGTCCAGGCGACTCATCGCCTCCGGGGATCCCGTGGTCTCCCCCGCAATCCACAGCCTTTCTCGAGAGCTCTATGAGGAAGTCACTCGAAGAACTCACGCTCTCGGAGGCATCTGATAGAAAATCACCACCAACAAGATTACCACTGTGTGGAGCTATAACATCACCGCCAAATGTCTCCCCGTCAACCACATCGTTTACCGAATCAACAGAGTCTCCGTCGCCTCTCCAGCGGTCATCCTCGTCACCGTCCCCTGTGCAGTCACCTGTGGAATCGATTACCGCCTTCCATTTGGCCCTCGATTCTAAAGTATCGTCCCTTTCGGAGGACGCTCTACCACCGAATGCCTTGGCAGATCAACCATCACCTCGTAGCTTGGCGTGCTCAGGACTGATGTCACCAATGCAAGAATCGCTGCCAAAATTATCGAGTCCACAATCGCCGCTAAAACACTCAACAGTTTCTCAACAAGCGTTGGTATCTTCCGTATCATCATCTCAGGAATCCACGACTTTGATGGAGTCACCCCAGATGTCTTCGACAGCAACGTCTGTGTGGCAGTTTCCTCAACAATCAGGTGAAAGAACGCCTTTTGGAAACGAGTCCAAACACACGATACGATCTTTAGTTGACGCTCATTCTGGTGAACAATCATCGATGACTATATCACCCACGCAGTCGCTGACTTCTACTCCATCACCCACTCAGCTGACGTCTGCATTCGAAACCACTCAAGGGACCATGTTATCGTCTCCGCAATCTCTTTCAATGTTGGAGACGTCAAAAGAATCAACGTTGACAGAATCACAGTCCCTACAGAAATCATCTTCTTCATTGTGGCAAACATCTGAAATATCAACGCTGACATCATCATTAGAGCTGAGCTCCAAACAACCAACGGAACTGGAATCGGATCATGAAACAGAAATGTTGTTTACTGGTCCTCTTCCACCACCGCTTCCTTCATCTACCTTATCGTCTCCCACTCAGTTATCACCCATAGAGGAGGCTCAACCAGAAATTTCACAGTCACCATCGCCAACAGCATCGGCGTCGTCTTATAGGGAGTCGCCTTGCTTGCAATCTGAGTCTCTACAGACATTATCAGTATGGCAATCATCGACCCTATCTGGAATTACTTCGCCGTTTGATCCCTCTTCAAAACAATCGATTGAAACTCTATTGGCAACTTCTCCAGAGCGGCCATCCAGTTCCACACATCCGTCATGCTCATCACCTCTGGAAACAGAATCATTGCAACAGCAACTTTTGCAGTCTCCTCTCTGTCTGACTTCAGTGTCATCTCTGACTTCATCATTAACTGATTCAACGCTGAAATTATCACCGTCATCAGCAGTGGAATCGCTTCCTCAATCCCGAGTCATATCTCCAGTGGAACCGAAACCACCATCATCACCAATGTTGCAATCACCAACAGAAGCTGACACACCATTGGGAGATTACTCAATGAGTACGGGTTTAAGATCTCCCTTTGAAACAATTCATAGATCAGGGGTAACATCACCTTCGGGAGAGGATTCAGATCAGTCGCCGCCAACGTCACGTCCTGTTTCGGGATCGCTCCACTGCCTCTCGTATTCTACGCTGTCAACTTCCGGTTCGCCTTCTCCCTCACAAACATCATCACTGCCGGAGTCTCCCACGTCTAATTTGCCTCTGCATCATTCAACGGAAGTCGGAAGCACTATGGATGCATTTTATGAAGCGATGTCGACCCCGTTATTGCAGCAACAGCAGAGCTCGTTGGATGCAGCGTCCAAACAACTGACACCTGCTGAGTCAATATCATTGACTGGTTCTTCGGCATCTTCCAGGTAATCACAATATTGTAGCGTTACAGACAAAAACTTTGATAAATCACAACGCAAAAGTGTCTTTCAGTAAATTGAACAATCTTACCACCAGTTGTAAGATGTGAACTGCTGATTGTTAACATATGAATGAATAAATATTTTTTGTATTACAACTTTCTGACCCCAACGATTAATATTGAAAAATTAGTTACAATTGGGAATTTAAGAAACTTGCCAGAACCATGGAACAACTTTTTACAGGTGTTATCAAGTACTTTTAACTTTATCTCCCGGTATTCTTATTTGAACCAGTTACATTTGTAATATGGAATCAAGTTTCCAGATGACACTTCAAAACTCGCCTCTTATTTCAAGCTTCTGCCATTTCGCCCAACATCCGTATTACGACATCGACCTCACACTATCAAGATATTGGAGAAAATACGCAAGCTTTAAAAAAAATTCTTACAGTTTCTTACCTGGTTATAGATTCGAAAACAGAGAGGAAAATAATAAACCAAATTTTCTGTTAAAAATCTAACAATATATCAAACGGATAGTGAAGCCGTTTTCTTACGTGAAGTTGAGGGAAGGATTAATTCAAGGATCAAAATAAACTGAACTAGAGGTCTTTGCGTAGAGAGGTAATAGTGCGCCATTATGGAGCATTGAGTTAAATTCGAAGTACTGATGCGGAATACTCATAATTTATTAATAATATTTATCATAATTTGTGTGTTTATAGTAATTGTTCCATTGGCCCATCCTTAGCATGTGCTGAAACTTCGTTATATTATCTGTTGGGCGCCCAGTAAGCTCCCAACCATTTACCGGCAGCTCTCGTTGCCGATATATTTTGGCCCTCATATTTACTACTGGAGAACGCCTCAGTAATATTCTTCTACTAGTTAGGAGGCTTACATTTTTTGCAAGTATGGAAAGAGGATTTGCACGGCAAATGTCGCAAGATAAAGTTTTGCGGGATTTTAGCCAGGGTTATTTCACATGTCATAAGTACATGAATATGAAGACTTGTTTTCCCGCCCTTCGAAAATCAACGCACCTTTAGCTGGGATCTAACCTACGCTCTGGGGGGAAGAAAGTGCAGTAAGACAACCAGTCAGTTACCGATGAGTGATATTTATGAATAGTCGTTGAAAAATGAAAATCGTTTCTGGGCCATTTGGGTCACTTTTCGGAACTTTCTCTCATTTTCTAGGCGTCTGGTCTTGGTCTGGTTCTTGTGTACAGTTTGGAGAGCATGCTAATATGTTGAATTATAATATGAAGTGATTATGTAGTGAAAAATAAAACATGTTCTGTGTTCTAATGTCTTGTTCCGTGATCAGTCGTAAATTAACATAACTCAATTTGTTACGGAGAGTGTGCAGTAGGGGGAGGAGGGGGAGAGTGTGCAGTTGGGGGCGCAGGGACAGAGTATGTAGTTTAGGGCGGAGATGGGAGAGTGTGCTGTTGGGTGCGGAGGGACAGAGTATGCAGTTTAGGGCGGAGGGGGAGAGTGTGCTGTTGGGTGCGGAGGGACAGAGTATGCAGTTTAGGGCGGAGGGGGAGAGTGTGCTGTTGGGTGCGGAGGGACAGAGTATGCAGTTCAGGGTGGAGGGAGAGAGTGTGCTGTTGGGTGCGGAGGGACAGAGTATGCAGTTTAGGGTGAAGCGGGAGCGCGCGTAGTATTGGGAGTGAGAGAGAGTGTGCAGTTTAGGGCGGAGGGGGAGAGTGCGTAGTCGTGGGAGTGAGGAGAGAGTGTGCAGTTTGGGCAGAGACTAGAGTGTGCCGATGCGAACAGAAGGGGAGAGTGTTTAGTCGTGGGCGTAGGTGTGTGTGTGTGTGTGTGTGTGTGTGTACAGTCGTGGATGGAGGGGGAAAGTGTGCAGTCGTGGGCGAAGGGCGGTAGTGCGCAATTGTTGGCGAAGGGGTGAGTGTGCAGTTGGGGCGGAGGCTCAGAGTACGCTGTTTAGGGCGGAAGGGTAGTGTGCATAGTCGTGGCCGTAGGAGTTGTGCAGTCGTGGATGGAGGGTGGAAACTCCAGTCGTGAGCGAAGGGGGAGAGTGTGCAGTTTAGGGTGAAGCGGGAGCGCGCGTAGTATTGGGAGTGAGAGAGAGTGTGCAGTCGCTGGCGGAGGGGGAGAGTGTGGAGTTGGGTGCGGAGGGACAGAGTATGCAGTTCAGGGCGGAGGGGGAGAGTGCTTAGTCGTGGGAGTGAGGAGAGAGTGTGCAGCCGTGGACGGACGGGGACAGAGTGCAGTTGGAAGCGAAGGGACAGAGTACGCAGTTTAGGACGGAGGGGGAGAGTGCGTAGTCGCGGGCAAGGGAGGCCGGAGCGCTGACGGGTGCGCCTGTCGCAGGGCGGGCAGCGCGCTGCCTCGGCCGCTGCCGGAGGCGCCCACGCCGCCCACGTCGTCGCTGGAGGGCGGCAGCAGCAGCGGCTCCTTCCTCCTGACGTCGCTCCCCGCCACGCTCAGGGCCCTGGACCCCGCCGCGCCCCTCGCGCCCCGGCCCCGCCGCGACCCCGCCGCCGACCACCGCCTCTCCATCGTGGTAACGCACGCGCAACCACACATTTCGAGCTGATCGAGCTCTTTATAGAGCAGGCGGCTCCACTTATTCGGTATTCGGCAAGTTACGAGAGATATTTATAAGAAGGGTCCGCTTTGTTTGGCTACTGCTGACTATATAACTGCGGGTTATGTCCATGCACTCAATTCAATGCGTTGCAATCTCATTAGTAAATGGTTTTGATCACTCTTTGGTAATACAATCACTCTACATGACATTCGTTTTCCGACCTGTCAAACTGGTCCCTTCGTAGGTCGTAACTCCTCTATAGTTAGCGACCGCTCGGTATTTAGTGTGGATGGGTTGCTTACGATTTGGAGAGATATGAACATTTGCTGTTCGACCGTTTACTTCCGTTGGTCCCTTGGTCTTTTGGAGAAAGCGAACATTCACCGAGCACATCTATTGGCTGTTTTTTGTGCCAGCAATAACTCACTACTCGGCTAATGTCGAATGTGGGGAGCCGTATTAATAAACACGGCAATGCTCAGGTATTTACTTATTACAGTAATATGTTTGGTAGCTGGCACCCATGACTTTGGCCAGGTGTTGTGTAAAGATGCTTCATACTAACACCTATAAACTACACTTCTTTTGCGTGAGGTGAGAATCCTGAATAAAATGTACAATCTTTGCTTCAGATGTATTTAAATATCTTACCAGCAAACCAACATCATTAGGCTATATATCTAACCAATAACAATATCAAAGGGCCTCGCGTTACTTCGGTATTCATTATTGATTTCAACAATAGATAAGCTGCGTTAGGCTGCGTACACTCCAAAGCCATTTCGCATTTTGTTTGCAAATGAAAAAGTACAATTTACGGTAAAATTTTGATTCGTAACTACGCTACCTTTAAATATTTAAAAAAAATGGCTCCGGTCTTACTAATTTTTTCTCGCCTGTAAGGTTGTAAACTATTAAATATTATGTAATTGATTTTGCGGTAGTTGGTTAACGAATTTTAACATTTTTTCATCTCGGCGAAATATCAAAGCAATTCTTTACTTACAATGTTTATACTCCAAATGTAAAATTAGTAGCTTTAATATTTCCACGTGACAAAACAAATAATCAGGAACTGTTCCTGCTCTTTCTCTATGTATGGTTGAATAAAGCACCACAGAATTTTAATTACAATTTTTCCTACGGTTTTTAAAACGTAATAAATATATTTTGCAAACAACTCTCCGAATAAAAGAGAGATTCCGTGTCACCTATGCGTTACGTCTGAGCGGTTGTTACGTTTTTCGTTGAACTAGAATTTACTTTCAGAAGTAACAATATGTAAATGCATATATATTTATTTCACATATTATAAATGTAATATAGAAAGATTGAATGTTTCATAGATACCTCTTTTTCTGTAAATTTCAGGAGGAAGAGACAACAGTGCCCTCTGTGGACAGCGGAGGTGCGACGGGCACTATTTCCAGCGGCAGCTCGGAGAGCATCCCGTGCAACCTCGCTTCTTCCTCTGACTACGACCCCATCGACATGTCCTACTCTGGAGTCAGCGGTACGTAAACTTTGGAAAAACGTTTTTTGGGGAAGTGTTAAAGATAATGGAAAACATTGCGACTAATAATGAAATAATCACGCCCTTTCTTGTGTTAGGAAAGTATATTGCAGCAGATATTGTGGTGGAAGTTACATTTTGCGCTTTCAAGCTAGAAGTTAAAATTTTATTCCATCAAATGTGGGTTTCAATGTTGCAATGTTTTCGCAGGTTCTCTGTTGTTTTCAGACGTACCAACTCTAACGACACGAGTACAATATGTCTCTTACATCAAATTTATATTTGCTTGAAATGTTTTCTGGTAGAGAAAGCATAGGATTCGATCTGGAGGTTTTAATTTTGTTAGAGAACCAGTAGGTTGGCTTATAGGTAGCGTACTAGCTTCCCGTGTTGTGGTTCCGGTCGATGCAAACAGAGTTGTAGCTTTGCTTTAAAATCGTCTCAGTTTCTGTAGTTTTGGGGCGAAGAAAAGCGCAGACAGGCGGAGTTTACAAGTGATGGTAAAGGGAATATGTCGTTCACATCTCTCTTACCCCGCAAGTATGGGACTATACCCAGAGCTCGGGTACGACGTTAGCTAGCCGGCAAAGTCGGACAATAGACCAAAAATGGCAAATACTCACATAGAATTTTTTTAGACCAGAGATCTGATATATGTCATGAATTCCCAGTCCTTAGGAACGGGTTTGACGGGAGCACGGTGTCTAGTTCACGGAGTCGGCTCCCATGTTTTTTCCCAACGATGTATCTCCTATCACCGCAGCACCGCCCCAACCGGGACAAGCTCTAAGCTCCCTACCGATATCCCGGCATGTATGGTAGTGTAGTGCATGTAAGTGTATAAGAAAGTGAGGGGTGAGAATAGGTCAAGGAAGGAAAAATTGTTCGCGGTCCGTGGCCAGTTTGTTAGTGCACTACTCCGGCATTCACCGGGCATTGATCGGAGAGACCACTGCCAAGCGCATTGCATTACAAGCGAGTGTGAAGTGCGTGTGAATGGGGCGCGGTCGTGGGTGCGCAGGCGTGTGCGGGTGCTCCCGCAGCGAGAGCTCGCGCTGGTCCAACGACACGTGCACGTCGGAGGAGGAGGTGTGGGAGCTGCCGGCGGAGAAGCGCTGGGTGCGCAGCGCCCCGCCCACCACGCGGCCCTCGCAGGAGCCCCCGCCCCCGGCCCCGCCCCCGGCCCCGCCCTCTCCGCGCAGCCCCTTCGCCGCCACGCCGCACACGCCGGTCAGCCCCATCTCACCCCTATTAGCGTCCTACACAATTTGAAATGTTAAAAACATATATCTTTAAATAATGTCGTGTACAATTTTGTGGAAAATTTAAGTAGTTTTTCGTAATTATAATTGCATTGTAGGACATTTCTAAACAACTACTTTCTTAAAAAATGTTTCAAACTTGTTCTTCATTTTTGCTCTTCTGATAGAGCAAAGGACGCTTAAAAATGGCGTAGGTCTCATTTTCGAGAGTTTTCGAAAATTGCAAAAGTTATAAAGGATGCGCAAAATTATGAGCTGTATTAACTCAGAAGTGTATGTTTTTTTACTACTTCATTAATGATTCACAGTCTTTCTTTATCTACAATGACGTCCAAAACCCTCCTTCATTGAAAAGGTTATTTTTAAAACGGGCCACATCCACTTGTAATTTGGCAATATTTCACTTAAATTTTAAAAATGTTACTCGTGCATAAAATAATATAATAATTTTAATGTTGCAATGATTTATAAGAAATTTCAGTTGAGCGAATATTCTCTCCCAATGTTTTTTCTCTTTCTCTCAAAAATTTTTAAACACAATAGACTTTAAAGCCGATCAGATGGCCGAGATCGCTAAGGCAGTAGTGCCGGAGTGGTTTCGGACCAGAAGATCGCAGGTTCGAGGCCCGCCTCGGGCATGGATGTATTTGTGTATTTGTGTATGTCTGTATGTATTGTCCTTTCACCCCCATCATCATCATATATCGTCATTTCATCTTCCATACCCCCAGGGCTAACAACCTTGGGGGATAAAAACCGGATCCAGCTTAAATGCTGGTCCCCCCAAAAGAATTGTCGCAAGCACTTGCCTCCGTGAGAATGAATAAAAACTGGGCCACGGTAAAGGCAGAGTGCTTGCCTGCGTGGTCCTAGTTGGCCGATCAACGAAAAAAAAAAAAATTGACTTTAAAATGTCGGCTACTTTCGAAACGAGGTTCATCCATTTTCAATTCGCCAGTATTTCAGTTATATATTTCTATAGATGTTTTGCATATATAAGATAATATAATAATTTTAATGTTATAGTAATCTCTAAGACGTTTTAGTACAGCGAATTTTCTCCCCCGACGTTTTTCTCTTCTTCTCAAAACTTTCCCAATACGATAGCAGCTTGGGTGTTCGAGAGACGCCGCGTTCTAGGCACAAGTGTCGACATTTCGGTCGCCATTCTGCGACCTTCCTCAGGGCGAAATGCAGCCGAAACGTTGGCACCTGTGCCTGAGGCGCGGCGTGTCCCAGACAGCCAAGCATCGCGTCTGCGGCCGAAGCCTACGCCCTCCCCCAACACGATAGGCTATAACATGCCGTGCCTTGTGCGTTAGTTACGTCAGTTTGGCTGGCAGGATCTTCGAAGTAACTAAGACACTGACTTTTCCCAAGAAGTAAATTTATTTCACAGTTCAGTACATTGGGTTGTTAGAACTTACAACTAAGATATGAGAGCACTTGCAGGGCTCCCCCTGTATTTATGTGCTCCGAGGGCGCGTGTCATAAGGAGAAGGGGAATGGATCGGGAGTGGGGCGGTGAAGCTGCAAGATCTATTTTTATACATTTCAAAATTTGGTTGCAGATGAATAAGGACGGTCTTCGGATCTCTCTGATTCACAGTCGATGTGAGTCAGTCTCTTCATTTCCTTGTTTTCGGGCGTCCGCGACCCCGTTGTGAAATATTGCTTTAGAACTAAGGTGGTGAAGGGATGGCCGCTGCTGTTGTACTAGCGGGCGGACATGACTCGTTTACCGAACGCGTGGGCGCATGCGCAGGGAGTGGCGACGGCCAGCGAGTCGGAGGGCGTGGGCGCAAGCGCGAGCCGGCGCGGCTCGTCGGAGTCGTGGGCGTCGGTGGCGTCGGCGCCGTCGGCGTCGTCGCCGTCGTGGAACAGCGAGAGCGGCATCGTCACCAACTCGGAGGCCTTCCGGAAGTTCCTCGACCTGTTCGAGCCGTCGCCGACGCGCAGCGAGCAGGACACGCCCAGCGGCAGCGTCTCGGCCAGCAGCTGCAGCGGCGACGAGGAGGAGGAGGAGGACGAGCAGAGCGCGCTGTCGGCCTCCGTGCCCGCCACCGCCGCCGTCGCCACCTGACCCACCGGCCAGGACACGCGGACGCTGGCGCCCGTTTCGTAGCGTATGTTTGTAATGTTTTTACTTTTATAAACGTGGATATTGATGTCCATGATGTTTCGTAGAACATTGTATTAACTTTTATAAACGAATAATTACGAATGAGGTTTATTAATAAACTTTACATTGAAACGGTGATATACGTTTGTCTTATTTAGGAAGACGTTTATTACAAAGGTTCAGTATTTTTGAATATCTGTAGGTCAGACACATTACTTCTTCCACTCGAGATACCAGAGGCTTCTTGAACCTATTTTCGCTCTTCCGTACTTATAATAGACACCATAGGTTTTTTCGTTGTGAGACGGAATGGCGTCTGGGGTCGAAACCAGTACCGGTGCCTCACTGCCTCCTCCCGTCGTTCCCTAAACCTACGTTCGAGTTCGAGATGTCACGGACTCACCGCGCTGGTCCAAAGGGCCGCGGGTTCGAGTTTACCATGGGTATGGTTGTTTTTTCCGTCTCTCATGAATGTGCCACGGAGGGTCTCACGTTCGACTCCAGATCAGAGAAGGCCGCAAGTATGTTGGTGTCTAGTGTATGGTCGAATACGCGTCTTACCGGGCTGCAACCTGCTGTTGGTTGGATAAAGCACTATAAAACAAAATACGTATCTTTCCGTTAGGTTACTCGACCTGCGTTCCAGGTTATTGAGTGCCGCATTTGCATGTTAAATTTGTGTGCAGTGCTTTGAAAGATTACAAAGCACTCTGTACTGGGGTCACTTCATTCAGATCCACCAGTAGTAAGATACTAGATAGTAAATAGTAAGATAGTAGACTTCAAGTAAGTGCCCTAGCTCTCCCTCTCAAACACGCCGTCGCTATCGACTTCCCGAGTCACTCCAACCGCCCACGAAGCCAGGTGGGCGGGCCGCGGCAACAATCGGGCCTATCAAGAGCCCGCCTCGCCCGCCCGGAAGAATGGCTCCGGACGTGGCCGGCCCGTCGGCGGAACGCGCCGCCCTCATTCACGAAGCGACGAAGAGGGAGGAGGCGCTTTGAGAAGGGGCGACGGGAGGGCGTGGCCGCGTGGTCGCCGGCACAAAATCGCGACACCTCGGCGTCCGCCCGCGGGGATTTGCGGACTTCCGAAAGGGTGCTTCGTGGAAGCGCGGCCCCTTTCTGGTGCGCGAACGGCCCACGGCACTCGGTTTCACAAAGCGCGGCGATCGCCGCTCAACGAGCCAGCCCCGGTGCCGCCGCACAGTGGGGGCCGCAGGAGGGGAAAAGTTGGCGAAAAGTACAAAATCAAAATATGCTCCAGAAGCTCCATTTCACATGAAGGGAGTAGCAAAATGTGTCCTTGTTTTGAAAGAAAATTTTAAAATTATTCAGTGAGAATAAGGCTGCCTTTATTGATGTTATTCTAGAATTCAAGAGCTCTTTATTAACAAGGAGGGATCTGTGTAATGTTCTTTAACACACTGAAAAGGGAAAAAAAAAATAGAAATTTCACCAGAAAAATATCCAGAGAGCAAACTAACAAGGAAGTGCTTCGCAGGGTGTTCATGGCTTCTGACCTACTGATTTGAGAAATGGGATAGAGAAAAATTGTAGCAAATGCATGTAACTTAGAAGTTACACCAATGTTAATGCCTTCAAGAAGAAATTCACTTCTGGATGAGGAGCCACACGATCAAAGTTCTGATTCTGAGGTTATATAATTAAATATTCAAAGGTTAAACAATTGAATGAGTAATTATTTAATTATAAAATGTGTTCTTTATTTCCAAAAACCTCGAAAAACACACAAAAATACTTTTTGCCAACTTTTCCCCTCTCTGGCCCCACTGTGCGCCGCTGTGAATGAGGCCAGGCCTTCCAAGGCGCGAAAATGGTACGCGTTGCCAAAGGAGAGTAGTACGTGGGGGGGGGGGTGACTGAGCCGGAAGAATGACTGGGAAGGGACTTTGAAGAGAGGGTCGGGTAGGGAGGAAGCATGGAGCACAGAGGTGTCGGTAATGGAGTAGGTTTAAAGAAAGAAATGGTGGAGGAATTGTGTGTGGTCAAGAAAATGAAGTAACGGAATGAGTTGGATTGGCAATGGTTCGTTCAAAGGGGATGGACTATGATGAATGAACTGGACGTTTCTAGAAAGAGCCAGTGAGAGATGATTGGAACGTCTGATTTCTGAATGGCGAAGCTATTAAAGAGGTACATGATGACCGAGAGCGATTGCTGAATAAGGAAGTGAATACGATTATTCATTAGGTTTTGGGAAACAAGTCTTGGTCCCGAAGTGATAGTGTACGAGCCGAAGACTGAAAGGAAAGACAAGGAATGATACAGTGGAGTCTGGTGAAAACGTAAAATGATGGAATTTGTTGAAAGAAGAGATGAAAGGATGTTGCACCAGGTAAGTATCGAAAAAGACTTCACAAGACCAGTTCTTGAAAAGTAACAAGTTGAAGGCACGTTGAAATAAATATAATACTGTGCAAAGCAAAGAAGTGCGCTCAACGAAAGATACGAGGAAGTATTGAATTTTTTACAAGAAGAAAGAAGAGGACGATGAGAAAATTAATAGCGAAAAATAAGGTATAAAGGAACCATTTATTTAAGGGCAATGAGATGAAGAGTAACACGTAGCCTGTAGAAAAGCCCGTTCAACAATTAAAGAGTGAAGCTGGAAATTAAACAGAAACCTCGCAACCAAACGTCAGTTAAAGGGCAGCACCGAGCTAATTAATACCGCGTCGCGATAACAAGGTAGCGATGACGAGAGAGTGAGTAGCCGCCGAGAAAAAATGTATGGAGCGCGAAGTCAGCGGCGCGAGCGGCGCGGGTGGCGGCGGCGCGGGGGCGGCGTGGGGGCGGCGGAGGCGGATTAGCACGGCAGCGAGGCCCGGCCGAGCGCCGCTCGCACCTGGCTGCTTCGCGCCACAAAGCAAATGGCCACAAGATGGGCTCAAATGACAGCTTTTACACTGCATTAAGGGCGCCCGCGCGGGCACAAAAGTCACGGGGCCCCCCTTTGTCGCGGGAGGGGTGGCCAGGAGCGGCGGCGCGCGGGCGGCAGGTGCGCATGCCCTCCCCCGCCCCCCCTTGCCACGCACCCCCCCTGCTACTTGTACCTGATCCTCTTTGCGTTCGAACGCGAACGCGACAAATACTGCGGATTCACTCGTCCGTGATAGGATGACTGCGGGAAGATACCTCAGATCCTAATCGAGCTGCTCAGCATGTTCCTAGAGATATTATATTTCTCATAGGTTCAGTTATAAATTGAAAATGATATTATTGTTATTAACGTCATAAACATCAAAGAACTCACCGAGTCTGTTATTTGTGTATCGGCCGTGTATCGTTCTCAACGTTCCTTATACCATCATAGTTAAAAAAACAAACTAGAGATACCAATTCTAGAAATAAGTGTACTCTACCACCATTTTTAGCTACACTTCATTTGTTTAGATCTTAATTGACAGTGAACTGTTAAATCCTGAGCGGACGCCGGGCGTCGAATGGTTTTTTGTCCCTCCGTTTGGATGATTTAAGGCAATATTCTAACAGGACAGAAATAAGAAAAAAATTTTGCAATATGCGTGTTCCTAATTGCAATTATTTTTGTGTTACAAGGATAATTAATTTAAAATGTCTTGACATTTGAATATTAAAAAAATATTAATATTGTACCCTGTGTTGAAATTTTGCTTCAATTAATATTTTTACAATTTTTTACTGCACTGTATTCCGAAACACAACACAAATAATTCCCCATTTGATCAACAGAGTTTGAAGAAGAAATATTTAATTGGTACAAGTAAGTGGGTTATGAATATCTTGTTTACTTTGAAATAATTTTGCTTTACCTCAAATAGATAAGAAATATTACTTTTTAAAACGTGTGAATTCTTCAGTATATTTACTTTAAAATTTAGAATTATTCGGTGAGATTGGCCAGTGAGATTGAGATATAGTATCCCCAAGACAAGAAAAAATATCGCAGAGGTGGAAAACGTGCGTATGATATAAACAGTTAAAATGACACGTAACTTCAAAATTAATTACTGTAGCTTCAAGAAGGCATAGGCAGAAATTACAATAAAAGTAGTATATTGTATTTGCAACAAGGAGACTGAAGCGGACCTAAATCTTCGTAGGGTCTCAAACCAAGAATAATTTCGGTTAGAGAGATCGTAATTCAACTGCGTGAACGCGAGCGATCGTGAGAGTATTCTAGAACTTATTACTGAAAAACTTCTCATTAACAACTGCAAAGACATGAAAAATGATTCTTGGTCAGCTATTCGCATGACATTGGTACATGGGTAGACAGGCTGAAATAATAATTAATCAACAAAAATCGCATAAAATTGTGTACGGGTCCTAAAAGCCCATGAAGAGTTAACAAGGCCGGCCGGCGCGAGGGCCAGATGTCCACCGGGCCAAGACGTGGCCTGCCGCGCGGGCGAGGAGCAGGGCCACCCCTAGGGACTGCTCGCCCAGCGGCAGGCCAACTTCACGCTCGAGGGCCCTCGAGCCCTACCGCGCCCCCGCTGTCCTCCCCTCCTCGCCCCTCATCCGCCCCCACACTTCCAGCCAGGCCTGCGCCCGCCGCGTACTAGACCGAAAGGCGCGCCCCAAGAACAAAACCATTTGCAGTGCACCTTTCTGTGAATTAAGAGCGAGGAAACGAATAACTTTCTAAATCACTTTCACTCTAGCTACAAGACATTCTGACGGCAATTCATTTTTAATCAGGTCTTATTTATTCCATGGTTGTAATTGCAATATTTGTCATATTTATTAATATATAGTTTTCGTTGATTTGCAATAATACAATACTAAATTAAAATATAATTGCCTATTATCACAATTATATAGGATAATTATGTTTCCAATTTATTATTTATACTTCAATATTCGTTCCAAATTATTTATTCAACATTTACTTCTTATTAAACTTCACCCCTATGGATGATTCACAGAATACATGTCGAGAAATGATACTTCATTAAACGTCATTCAAAAAATCATAAAATAAAAATAGTAATTTATCTTAGCAACTCTTAAACAAGCACTCTAAAAACCATGAAATTATTTGTAAATACTACATTTTGCGTGTAAAGTGAAAAATCTTTCTTAGAGTAACGTTTATTTATTTAAAAAAAAACATTTTGAATAAAAAATTAAAAATATTAAAAAGGGATGATAAATATAAGTTTTAATTGTTTCATTTATTAGTGGTTTTAGCGGTGGACGTTCTTGACTAAAGACAACTTAAAGTATGTAATTTTATGCGCTTTTTTTGCGCCCATTGTGCCTCGTAATGGCCGTAATGACCGCTGTCACTCTCTTATCCGCGCCACTCGCCACCTTGCACCGCCCCCGTCTCCCTTCCTAGGGCTCCAAACACGCGGTGGAATCAGCGCGACCGCCCCCGTCGCCGTCTCCCCCCTCCACCACCAACCGGCTGCAGCGGCTACGCCTGCCTTGCTCTCTCATGAACGCAGAGCAAGTTTAGCGTAGTTCAGTGAGAGCCATTGGAATGAATGAATGGTTATGTACACAATGAAATGAGTATGAATGATGCGTGAATGAAAAAACAAAATATCAAGAAGCAAAAGAAGCAAAGAATATTAATGAATATTAAGCGGGAAAATGTTCAAGTTGGGAAAGCCAAAATGCTACAGAATCACTCATTAATTAGTTTGAAGCTAAAATTAACTTAGTTTTAGATTGTAAGAAAAACCACTCTTTTAGCTGCGTAAGCCGTAAGGCAGCACCGCAAATGTAGCCATTTTCACGAAAATAAATTCCCACCGCCACGGGAGTATGGAGGGGAAATTGATAAAAAAAGCTTCCTTAGAACGGTTGGAAGTAGATGTGGGTCTTCCATTAAATCTGTACCAGGGTGTAGGTATTGGGAACATTTTAAATATATTGGAGACAAAAGGCGAGAGGTACAAGGGCTGTGATAAAATCGATCTATTATTTTATTTCAAAATAATCGATATTATTTTTGTTTCACTTAATGATTTTGAAACTTAAAGCATTCTCACAATAAATTAGCGACTGGTAGGCCAATAACGTATGCTGATGAAACATATATTGTGGGCATAAATGCAGGGAACGTGAGGGGAGCAAAACCACGCAATCCTACGAAGTATTGCTGGATTTGAGCTAATTAATTTGAATTCAGTAGAATAAGGATGAGGTGGTGCCATTCAAGTAATAAAGTAGTACACTACAATTAATATTCTAAAATTTGTCAAATGTTCTTGCTGAAGGGTGTATTTTTAATCGTCAAGTTCAATTTGACGAATGTTTTATTTAAAACTAGAAATAAAGTAACTACCCTATTTTCATCTTTAGTTAGATTACTTATTCAATATTCTGTTCACCAATCAGACAAGAATATTCACGTATGAATTACGCATTGTCATCGACATAACCTGCCCGTTTTTTCGTTTTTTTCGTGTTTCGTCAAGTTGGTATAAATAGATTTATTTTTCCTGAATTTCTATATTGTTTTGAAACTTGATAGTAATACTTTTAATCACTGGCATAATATTTAGAAAAATAGACGAAATAGAATATATTAAGAAGACAAAAAAATGGGTACAAAATTGCGTACATTTGTTTATTGTATTATCCTGGAAATATCTAAAATAATGTTTACAGCGAGAGACATCATGGAAATTCATCAATAATTTTCTTTCCAAATGAGAAACTTTGAATATATTGGAAGTGAAGATTCTTTTGTATTGTTTGATTTAGAGTAGTGTATTCTGCATACGTGGCCAACTATTATATATAAAATAACGTTCATGTGCCATGAACGGTGTAGGGTCAGAATTGTGGAAACAAGCAAGATAGAGAGCATGATGGCAAGCAGCAGAGTGGCACGATTTGCAAAAGAGAAATTGTAACATCCAAGTAAACGATGCTAGTTTTGCACATACTATTATTGTATGGATATTCTTGTGTACGAACAATATCATACTTATGTTCATACTATTTCTCACTATAAACGATATTTCTTGGCTTACAAAAAGAATAATATAAACATTGAATAGACCCGAAGGGTGCGCATTACAAACTTTCCAATAAACTCAAACTCCACTTCCACATAAGAAAACCATCTTTCGAGCCACGGTCGTTAAGAAAATCGTTACTCGAAAAACTTCTCCAGATCATCGTTAGTCGATTGTTGCCCTTATAACCTCTGCTCTTGTGCACATTCACACGGGCATTGGAAGCTAACCAGTCGACGTAGGAGCGAGGTGTGAATGCCGCTCCATTACGAAGAAAAGGCGGCGAGAGCTGCTTCACAAGCCGTGGAGGAGCGCAGGTATCCCGCGATTTCACAGCTCGATAAAAGATTTCCCCCGAGCAGCCACACGCCGCGCCGGCTGGGCCTCGCCGCGGCCCTTCACACTCACACGCGCTGGGCTGCTCTACACCTTTGAGAGGCGCGGGAGAGCGCGGCCGGTCGGCCCGGACGCCGACAATGCACCCGAGAATAATTGCGATATTTACTACATTATGATGTACATTATTGAGCAATAAATTGACACAAATGGCCGGCAGGGGCTGCTCCCAATTATTTTCCGGGCGGGTAGACGCTTCGAAAAGGGCGCGCCGCGGGCGCTGACAAAAGACTGCCGCCGGGTGCGCGCGCCGCGCCGTCGCGGACAGTGCCCCCGCGGGCGCCTGTGCAAGGGAAGGTCGCTAAGGGCGGTTGCATGCATTTTCAGGAGCCAAATACTGTAGTGGTAAAGTAAATGGCAGATTCAGAGAAGCTGTGTCTAAATATATAAGAACTTTCATCGCTTTATTTTATTTTTTGCTTCATCGAAACGTTTGTTTTTTTTTCACTTTTCAAGTACTTTGAGTTTAGGAACTGTATAATCAGCATAAGGATTGGCATATACAATTTTGTTATATTAGTATTTTTATTCGTCGCCAGTACAAATTTATAGTATCGTTCTGACACTGTCGTATTAGCAGCGGAGAGGCGTGTTCTTGTCGCTTTTATTTCGGAGATTGTAATCTCAATGAAAAATAATACAACTTCCAAGACTGTAAAGGATGCAAAATTAAGCGCTGTCCAAACAAAAAGCGAATGTCCAAACACATCTGATTGTGTTAGTTATAAGGAAGATCAAAATCGAATTGAATGCTGACTTCAAGCATAGAAATGTAAATATTAAACTACAAGATCCGTGAACCCGTAGGAAAAGAGGAAGAAAGTTAACAGAAAAACTGCCGATTTTTCGTACCCGCATATCGTCAGGCTGTCCACTGTGCGACATAAGCCCCGGCGGCGGTGGTACCTGGCGGAGGCGGTCATAAATCTCGCGACGAGATGAAGCACCGCGGCTCAATTTGTTGTCAAGCTGCCCCTGGAGGCCGCTCCTCCCGCGACAACGAAACCCACCTTCGGCCGCCCCCGCCCGCGCCCGCGCCAAGCTCCGCTCAGCTCCCGCGACCTTTGTGCGCGGCGTCTCCAAATAAGAGCAGCGCGCGGCGACCGGCCACGCGGCACGGCGGACTTGGGGGGGGGGGGGAGGCGCATTGGCGTTTTCTCAAGGGGCCCGGTGCTCGACTTTGCCGGTCGCGGCCATTTGCCACTTCCGTTGCTTTGAGGGCGCCCGGGAAAACGGACTTCCAAAACTGTTTTTATACACTCCGACCGACCCGGTTTGAAATGGAAGCCAGGTCAATTTTCGCGGCCGGTTCATCAGCTCTCAAGATATTTCACCTGAGTTTTGGCCAGAGGGTGGGATTTAACAATATTTCGATGTTTTATTATACGCATGTGAGAGTTCCGTCTCACTCTCGCATTTACCTGTATGATCAGTTTCTTTGAAATTTACGAAAACAATAGAAATCCCAAAGAGAAAGGAAAATACTTTAATTTATGCGATGACTTTATATGAATGTGTTGTTGATTATTTTACGTAACTGATTTACACAATAATGTATGGTTTACACCATTATAGTCGCACAAGGAAGGTAGCATTGAATAGGAACCATGCGTAGAGGAGCAATCTGTACTTTCATTGGCGGCAACAGCTTTTTATAACTCCGACAAAATTGTTATGCCTATGCTGGTGGAGAATACAGAAACTTTACTTCTTTTACTTGTTTACACAAACCTACTGTTCCGGGAGAGAGGGAGAGAGAGGGAGAGAGAGGGAGAGAGAGGGAGAGAGAGGGAGAGAGAGGGAGAGAGAGGGAGAGAGAGGGAGAGAGAGGGAGAGAGAGGGAGAGAGAGGGAGAGAGAGGGAGAGGGAGGGACAGAGAAAGAGTTTGGACGGCAAGAGGAGAAACGGTATGACGGACGGAGGGCAGATGGACAGTCATGCATATGCAATGCATACTATTATGAACTATATTGTGTATAAAAGTTCTCATTCGCAATTAAATTACAAATTCATTATTCATTTACATCAAAAATAAAATTATTAGTTTTTCAGTAGTGAAAGTCTTTTAGTAATAGAAACATTAACTAAACTTTTGTAATTTGTGAAAATTTTCTCGAGGTAATATTATTGAACGCAGTACGCAAGAACAAAATTAAAGATTGGAGAATATTTTATGAAAGTATTGAGTTTTATATAATGTTACTAAGTATTGTAAAGCCAATGTCAACTTCGTAGAACCATCAAGTTGATTCAGAATACCCGTTTTGGTAAAAATCAGACCCGCTCATTGACAACTAAAATTGTGTGAGTCTGAAAAAATGCTCACAGCTAAAATGCTATTACATGCTCTTTAGAGAAAATCTCGAGCATTTTTTGCGGGCTTACAAACACTTGCTGATATTAGGGGAAAGTAACAAGGGAAAATAGCTAAAACAATCTCAGAGGGCCTTGCCTCTTCAACAATTCATACATTTGATTAGGTTTAGTACCTAACCAAACAAAATTATGAAATAATGATAGATGGAAAATTTAAGTTCTCTTTTATATATAAATCTGAAGTAAAGTTGACGATTTTAGAATAGCGAGAAGAATAGAATTAGCAATTCCAGAGCTATTTTGTGATTTTAGTTTATTCTAGTGTGAAGAACCACAAGTGGTTTGAAACGAGACGAAAAATAACATGCGAAAGGTTGGTTTTATATTCAAAATTTTATTTAAAAATATTTTATTTGTACAATTTGCGGATTTTACCAATTTTACCAATTTTTATCCTAAACGTTAAACATGTAAAATGTCACTTATTCAAATTTATCATTTGTGTTATATTTGTTTACTTAAAATATAACTTGCCACCAGAGTTTATTTAACCTTAAAGAAATTAAAAAGATGATTTCATAGTATTCGGTTGTTGTCGGAGGGAAAGTAATGGTATTTTAACATTGATATACTTTCTGAATTATTTTAGATTGGAATAAAACAATTTTATCTTCACAACTAGTTTTTCATGGTTCTGAAATTAATAATCTAACTTAAGGAGTAATAGCACTTTGTGTCTACTTTACTGAATATTTTTTATTTAATATTAAAATTCAATGCAGAAAGTGCTGTGGGAACGAATTAGCCGCTTAGAGCGCGATATTGCGGCCTTACTGAAGCTTGACGATATGGTGACACAAGTCAACAAATCTTCCAATGCCCAGAAATCTGCTGGTGTTTCTCCACCCAAGTGTGTTCCGGAACCTCCGTCTGTTGTCGCACAGGTATTAAGTCCATAGGTTAATCGGAGAGTGGACTAAAGCGTATTTTCAAATGATCTTGTGAACCAAGCATTAATTATATAAAATATAACGATATATGTTATATTCAAAGAGGGGTCAATTTTAATTTGGTTTTCTTTGGGGTTAATATGAACTTTCCAGTTGAGTAGCTAAAACTAAGCTGAACCAAATCCTCTAAAATAGTAATTGCTATTATATTCCTAATAAGTACTTTAAAGCAGAATTTTTTGCAGGAAAACTTTTCCCATACGATTCAGTGCATGTAGGGAAGTATTTCATATACATTCTGCTCTTTCATACACTTCCATTGCGAGCGGTGAAAAATATGTTCTAAGGCATTATTATTACCAAATATGTATTTCAATATTCTTAATATCATTTTATATTCTTAATATATTTATTAAAAATAAAATCAGAATGAAATAATGAACGATATAAAAATTGTTGACTTTGAAATTATTTTAAGGCGTATTATACTCGACTGGTTGCCATTTTATTATCATATTTCTTCAGAAATAGAGAGTGTGCTTCTTCGCCACTTGATAAACACTGATATGCGTCTTATATAAGTGAAAAAAAATGTGTTCCGAAAAAAAATATTAATTTACTTTACAGAACGCGTCGATCAATGAAAGCGTCGAACCTTCCAAAATTATAAAAACAATTCATCCTCCACCTCCACTCAGACCAAAAAACAAAGGAAGCTCTACATCCGACACTAACTTAAAATTGGAAAATTCACCTTCAGAAACTCCTCAGCCAGAAACTGATGCGAAGATACTGAAAAAGGAGAAAATCCATTCCAAAAGTACAAAAGGAAATAAATCTACGTCGGAAAGCAACAATTTGACTTTCAAACGTGCTCCTTTCACAATCTCTAGACCTAGATCTAGTGGCGACAAACGTAAGTAATTAAAACTACACGTCGAAAGCAACTTTTATACGTGATCACACACAGTGCATGAGCATGACTTATTAAAGCTTGCAGTTATTTAAGTCATTATTCACTAATCGATGTAGATTATACGATTGTCTCAAAGTACATGTTACAAAATTCTAGAGCATGTAAAGAAGTTACAAAGGATGTCTTTTTGCCAATTAATATAATAAGAAAACGCATAAAATTAAGTTGTATACAAAACATGTAGTATTTACCCCTGAATTTTAGACATCTCAGCGGTCAAAGATGCATAAAAGGCAGATACATAAAATGGCCTTGACTACGTCAGAATGTTACCTGCCGAACATCTGTTCCTAATTCGTTGCATTAAAATCAGGGGGAAATGTCGTGTATAACTCCGTTAAATGAAATTTCCCACTACATATTCACTGGCAAAAAGTGATCATTTCCGACCCCTCTGTATGCCCAACAATTTTTTAAACTTATTTAAGGTCGCTTTTCAACTAGTAAGGTCATATAGCGACCACTGTAAGTAACATTAAGGAAAACGGTAACGATATACGAACACACATAAACTTTGATACCCAGGCGAGATTCGAATCTGCTACCCTTCAGGCACGAGGCAGCTACGGATCTTCAGCCTTAGATTGGAACGTCTCTAGAAGTTTGTTACATTTATTTTCAGAGTCTTGGGTATTGTATTAGGCAATTATTTACACGGAAATTTGAATTCAATATTGGCCATCAGCGTGGTTGTTGTGGGAGGACATGAGGTAATGAAATTAAACTACATAAATAAAATCATTAATGGAGAGCTTCGAGTATTTTATTTCATTATACTAATTCACTAATTCTGATAAGCGTTGGTGATTAACGGACCAAATTGGAATCTTTGAAATTGAATATAACACGTTTTATGATAACTCTAGTCATCCCGTAAAGGTTTAACCGCCTTTAGGTAATATTGAATATGACTCTTGCCTGGCGCTGTGAAAACCACAAAAATTAAATGCTTAAGTTCCATTGTAAAACTCACAAGTAGCGCGCGTAAAACCCAAACAATCCCTTATAATCTCCGTAAATACATTACAAAAGTTCAAACCATTGAAAATTCCTCGAATGTAATATTGATGTTCAATATTTCATTGTAATTTAAATTTCATTCACTTGTCCAACATTACAATGGTCAGCATATTTCAAAATGGTCTGTCGCACAAAGTATAGCAAATAATTGAATCCAGATGTTCGTATGTAACTTCATGAAACAAACGCGTAACAAACGTCTGTCTGAAGGAGATCATCAAGCAATTTGAAGTAAATAATGAAGTTTGGGTTTTGTTTAGAGTTGATTCCGCAGAGAGAAAATACCGAGGACGTTACTCCCCAAGAGACGCCGAAATCCATATCCAAACTCCCCGAGCGGCCGGTGAGTGGTGACTCCAAATCTGCAAGAATTTCTCCCCGTTGCCCCGATCTTTGTATCAAGTATGAAGCGATACTCCAGGTACTTATGCTCCCTTGCAATTCCTTCAAATGAATTGTTAAAAAATAGTATTTTTCCTAATTTTCAGAGAAATTGTGACAATTTAGCTAGTCATAAAAAGATTATCTTAAAACCATCACATTTTAAAAACAATTTTCACTGCCTAAGAAAAAGAAGTGTTGCACACAGGAGTGGACCAATATTATCCCATTTCTGTATACTCGCATACCATTGATATGAGTAAATTATTAGATTCACAAGTATCTGTGATAAGTCTGTGAATTTCTTTCCCTAAACTTTTCTGTGAAGTCCTTTTCCCCAACTTTTCTTTGAAGCCCTTTTCACCAACTTTGTTGTGAAGCCCTTTCCTCCAACTTTTCTGCGATGTCCTTTCCCCTACCTTTTCTTTGAAGCCCTTTCCCCCAACTTTTTCATGAAGCTCTTTCCTCCAACTTTTCTGCGAAGTCCATTTCCCCAACTTTTCTTTGAAGCCCTTTTCACCAACTTTCTTGTGAAGCCCTTTCCTCCAACTTTTCTGCGAAGTCCTTTTCCCCAACTTTTCTTTGAAGCCCTTTTCTCCAACTTTCTTGTGAAACTCTTTCCCCAACTTTTTCATGAAGCCCTTTCCTCCAACTTTTCTGCAAAGTCCATTTCCCCAACTTTTCTTTGAAACCCTTTTCACCAACTTTCTTGTGAAGCCCTTTCCTCCTACTTTTCTGCGAAGTCTTTTTCCCCAACTTTTCTTTGAAACCCTTTTCTCCAACTTTCTTGTGAAACTCTTTCCCCCAACTTTTCTGCGAAGCCCCATTTTCGGACTGTGGCCTATCGTGTGCCCTCGCAGCGGCTGCAGGCCGAGGCGGGGGTGCGCGCGGAGGTGGAGCGGCAGCTGAGGGCCGCGCAGCGCCGCCTGGAGCTGAGCTCGGTCGCGCTCAGCGACGCCAACCACGCGCGCGCCGCGGCGCTGGACGTGGCGCAGCAGCTGCGCGCCAAGTACGAGGTGCTGCGCACGGCGCGCCGGCTGGCAAACGATCACCTGCTGGCGCTCAAGGTGGGCGCACGCGCACTCTGTTGCACTACTTTTTTGTCGAGAGGACATGAATGGACGTAGAAGTTGTCGTTTCAGAAAATAGCAATTAATTATTCAACACTACTATCTAGCTCTCACGCTAGACCAAGGCTGCTGAAGTACTACTTGATGTGCTCGGCCCGGAGCTAATGTACTAATGTCTGTTTCAGTTAGCTTGGAGGGGGCGGGAAGCGCTTGGGCGCGATCGACTTTAGATTAGTGAAAGCCGAGTGGCACACGGGCTACTGAAGACAGTCACCACACAGACAGTATGCCTCAAATATTTGCATTGAAGCAGCCCTGTGCAAGTTATCAATTGACGAGTTAATATTTACCTTAACTTCAATAAATCATGGTTTCAACCATTTATTGGCAAAGAAAATCGATTTTTATCCTCGTAATTAAGATGAGACGTGCATTTGCTTTTATTTCAACACTCAAATAAGTATATTTTTTTCATCCAAGTGTACAAAATCAATTATTTGTGAAATGGTCACTCCTGAAGTTCTGAGCTTCTATTAATTCTCTTCCCGCTGCAGCCGTGATTTATCGAGTTGAAAACCTCCCGTGATATGCAATTGCTAATCACTAATAGGGGAATTTTAATGACTTAATACATTGCCAAAAATGATCAATAAAATGCTCTTAAATATTTTTTAAATGAAAGAAAAAAGTTTGATCAAAGTCAGTTCAGATGAACGACCCCCAGCTGTTGGATGTGTGATCAGCCAAAATATTGAATACGATATTGATGTAATCGATTCTTCTTCCTTTCCTTCAACTGAACTCAACTTGCAAACTATCAGTTTGGACTGTTCTTTACCAGGAAATGTTTTTAGTTATCGTGACTGTCGTTAGGCCAAACCGACAGTGACGCTATTAGGCGTCACAGGAACCTTACATAACGTACTTACAACGGTTGACATTACAATTTCTGAGCTAATAGGCTACTCGGGAATATTGTGGACACTTTGTTGCATCTCGCAAAAATTGTTTGAAGCAAGTACCATTAAAATGAAGTTAAAATCGATGAACTCAGCGAAAAATGCTTTAAAATGACAGAAAAAGGGGAAAAAATACTTATTAGTCGAAATCACCAAAACATTTTAAAAAAAGTCAAATAAAAATGGGTCATTTCCGTTTGTCATAACATAAAAATTAATTTCTGTTCAAACAGCATTGTCGTAAAGCGAACAAAGAAAAAGTGCATTTCATTAAAATCCATCCCCTATTAACGACCGTCGTGTACAGAAGACCGCGGTGCGTGTGCGCAGACGGAGAACGCGCGCCTGGCGCAGCAGCTGGAGGCGCGCCAGGGGTGCGAGGAGGCGCTGCGCGCGCAGCTGGAGGAGGAGCGGCGCGGGCGCGAGGCGCAGCGCGCGGACGCCGCCGACCTGCTGCGGCGCGCGGACGCGCAGCGCGAGGAGGCGGACGCGCAGCGCAGGCGCGCAGACGCCCTGCAGGACCAGCTGCTGGCCGAGCGCCTCAAGCGGTGAGCCCCGCCTCCCAAGCGCTCGCTAGCGATGCTTTCTTGTGTTCGATATTTAAATGAGACTTCAACCGGTTGATCGCTGTTGTTGGGTAGAAATGGAGAGTAACATCGAAAATGCTGGGGTGAATCAATAAATATGCTTTAATTATTCTGGCTGCTTTCGACACTGACTAGATACTTGTCGCGTCTAGATGAGAATTCTAGCGTCCAGTTGCACCGATCCGTGGTTTTCCCCCAATCAACGCAGTACGAATGCCGGAACAGAACCCTTACAAATACATCTTACCTTCCTCTTCATTGTCACATATTCTCGTCTTACACACATTTACACTTACATATACTACACTATCACACATGCTTGGAAACCGGACAGGAGATATTGTCCCGGCTAGAGCGCTTCCCCGCTGATGGGAGGTACCTAGTTGGATAAAACCACGCTAGCCAACGGAAAGGTCGGCGCAGGATATCACCATCCAGCGGGGGAAGATCTCCCCCAACACCCTTTACTTGCAAATACACTCGCATGCACTATACTTCCAGACATGTCGACCAGTCGGAAGCTTAGAGCTTGACCCGGCTGGGACGGTTCCCCACTGGTGGGAGATGGGGAAAACCCTGTACCTGGTTGAGGAAACGGGAAGAACCACGCTAGCAGATATGTAGGTCGGCGTCGGATCTCGCCATCTAGAGGAAAGATCCCCGCCTCCTGCTGCGATAAACACGTACACTACACTCACAGGGCTAATGTCCTTAGCAGTTGTCGCCGCCGGAACACTAGTCAATCAATCAATCAATCAATCACTGTGTGGCAGGCCCAGCGCGGAGGAGCCGGAGGTGCAGGCGCTGCTGGAGGGCGCGGCGGCGCCGCTGCTGCAGCGCCTGGAGGAGGGCGCGCGGGCGCTGCAGGAGGTGGAGGCGCGCGAGCGGCAGCTGCAGCGCCGCCTGGAGGAGGCGGAGGCCAAGGCCGTGGCCGCCGCCCACGCCGCCGCCGCCGCCAACGCCGCCGCCGCCGGCGCTCAGGTGCGCCGCTTGTTACCTTTCACACGGCGTACATAGTTCAGAGCTACTGGCTGAGATGGCTAAGGGACAATGTAACTTGGCGGGTTATTATTGACATTTGTCTCCACCAAGCAACGGGGTATTGTGATAGAAGACCCTGGATAAAAAGCAGAAAGTTTCGTGAGGTCGTGAAGACTAAGTCAAGGGGTTCTCGGTTCCACGAGTTGTGGCTTTTATACAATTGCGTGCGTAATTTGCTAAAGATACTAGTTTCTTAATGTTTGGAGTTGTTCATTCGTCTTCCCGTCTTGTAAGACGGGAATCTTATGATGAAATTGTTCTACATGTAGTTAAGAAAAAAATCATTTTTAATATCGCTTCTTCGATCGACGGTAAGTCGATGCATCTGTGACTTGCTAACACTTCAGTTGTTACAACAACAACCGTCGTTGCTGCAGAGTCTCTGGCTGGGCTTCCTGGTGTCGGGTCCCAACTTTGGCAAATTTACGAATCAAGCAACATAGCTAAATCGAATTCAGCCGTTGACTGATGAAGAAGTCTAGCGGTCGGCGGTTCTGATCGGATGTTTTCCGTGGTTTCTCCGGCCAACAGGGGCGAATGCTGGTGGTACCCTAACAAACGGGCCACGCGCTCTGCACAATTTTCCTTCCCCTACCTTGTCCTATCGTGTATCTCTCTCTCTTTCTCTCTTTCTGTCTGTCTCACACTGTCCTCCTGTCTCTGTCACACACACACACACACACACATATACACACTTACAATTTACACACACTACACAATCTTACATATCGTTTGATTGAAGGAATACCGCCACCTTCGGGATATAACACGCACTACATATATGGAATAATGGACAAAGTAGATAACGCACTTGCAAATACGAAATACTCGCTTGTGTGACACCTTCAGTATTTACAAGCTTATTCTGGTTAAAATTCTAACCTAATTTAATTTGATACGATATTTTTCCTCTTTGCTCAATCATGTCAGATAATTCGTACTGATTGCTCAGTATGATTGATCACTATCAAATTACAGAACCTCCATTTTTGCGTGTTCTGTTCAACGCACGAAACCCACAGAATCATGGTCGACTTCCCTGGAAAGCGTATTGCATCTATAATCACTGTAATAGTATTTTGCGATAAATCATTAGACAGGGTCATAAACGAAACGTGACAGTTTGTCTGCTATATTGTTGTGGCCGATTCATGATCGTGTATGTGTGTATGTACCTGTAAATGTAAAAGTATCCGCACATTAAATTTCACTTCGTTATATATTGTAGTTGAAAATTCCGTTATGTATTTGTTGCGAAATGAAAATATAGGATTTAGTACTAGAGTTTCATCTCGTAAGAGAACGAACAACTGAGTACTGTAATGGGTTGCTATGAAGACAAGTTTGTTTTGGGAGACGGTAGCGAGAGTTCGCAAGAAATAGACGCTTGAAGGAGGTCCATATATTTGAAGTGATATTCATGTTTAAATACCCAACTAGTAACGTCTTCAATTGTTTAGAAGCTTGTCGAAACGTTGGGGAAGGCATTTGACATATTTAATCGGTGGTTAAAGAATATACCACAAGATATCAGGGAAAGCGGAGCAGGTAATATATTGCCGATTGATTAGCCATTCAGAACTTACAAACGCTGTATTTTCGGTTTGTTGGAACATTGTTTTATTTGACATTACCTCAAGAGTGAGGTCAACGGACTGCGACCTTGAGTAAGTAGAAAGCAGCGGCAGCCGAATTATTTTGGAAATATCAGGAGCATACACTGTTGCGGAACGAAAGTTCATTATATAAGTAACAGTATTTTCCTTTTTCCCGTGTAATCCGAAATTTTTGTAATTTGAGGTACCATCAGCCCCAACTACCTCGGAGTAACGCGACTGTACAGTGGGGTAGATTCTCGTTTCAGCGCCTTTCACTGGGTGTGTGTGTTTTATTAATCCAATGTAATGCAATGCATATGCAACCTTCCCCATTTAGAAAACCACGTGCCGCGACTGCATCCGACCCAACTACCTCGGAGTATCGCGACTGAACAGTAGTGTAGATTCTCGTTTTCGCGCCTCTCGCTGTGTGTGTGTGTGTTTTATTAATCCAATGTAATGCAATGCATATGCAACCTTCCCCATTTAGAAAACCACGTGCCGCGATTGCATCAGACCCAACTACCTCGGAGTATCGCGACTGTACAGTAGTGTAGATTCTCGTTTCCGCGCCTCTCACTGTGTGTGTGTGTTTTATTAATCCAATGTAATGCAATGCATACGCAACCTTCCCCATTTAGAAAACCACGTGCCGCGACTGCATCCGACCCAACTACCTCGGAGTATCGCGACTGTACAGTAGTGTAGATTCTCGTTTCCGCGCCTCTCACTGTGTGTGTGTTTTATTAATCCATTGTAATGCAATGCATATGCAACCTTCCCCATTTAGAAAACCACGTGCCGCGACTGCATCAGACCCAACTACCTCGGAGTATCGCGACTGTACAGTAGTGTAGATTCCGTTTCCGCGCCTCTCACTGTGTGTGTTTTATTAATCCAATGTAATGCAATGCATATGCAACCTTCCCTATTTAGAAAACCACGTGCCGCGACTGCATCCGACCCAACTACCTCGGAGTATCGCGACTGTACAGTAGTGTAGATTCTCGTTTCCGCGCCTCTCACTGTGTGTGTGTTTTATTAATCCATTGTAATGCAATGCATATGCAACCTTCCCCATTTAGAAAACCACGTGCCGCGACTGCATCAGACCCAACTACCTCGGAGTATCGCGACTGTACAGTAGTGTAGATTCCGTTTCCGCGCCTCTCACTGTGTGTGTGTTTTATTAATCCATTGTAATGCAATGCATATGCAACCTTCCCCATTTAGAAAACCACGTGCCGCGACTGCATCAGACCCAACTACCTCGGAGTATCGCGACTGTACAGTAGTGTAGATTCCGTTTCCGCGCCTCTCACTGTGTGTGTTTTATTAATCCAATGTAATGCAATGCATATGCAACCTTTCCTATTTAGAAAACCACGTGCCGCGACTGCATCAGACCCAACTACCTCGGAGTATCGCGACTGTACAGTAGTGTAGATTCCATTTCCGCGCCTCTCACTGTGTGTGTTTTATTAATCCAATGTAATGCAATGCATATGCAACCTTCCCCATTTAGAAAACCACGTGCCGCGACTGCATCAGACCCAACTACCTCGGAGTATCGCGACTGTACAGTAGTGTAGATTCCGTTTCCGCGCCTCTCACTGTGTGTGTGTGTTTTATTAATCCAATGTAATGCAATGCATATGCAACCTTCCCCATTTAGAAAACCACGTGCCGCGACTGCATCAGACCCAACTACCACGGAGTATCGCGACTGTACAGTAGTGTAGATTACGTTTCCGCGCCTCTCACTGTGTGTGTGTGTGTGTGTGTGGGCGTGGGCGTGGCGGCGGCAGGCGGCGCTGCGCGCGCGCGAGCGGGGGCCGGCGCGCGCCGAGGAGCCGGGCGTGCGCGAGCTGGTGGCGGCCGAGACGCGCGCCCTGGCCGAGGAGCTGCAGCGCCACGCGGACGCCGCCCGCGCCCAACAGCAGCGCGCCGACGACCTCGAGCGACGCCTGCGCGAGCAGCAGGTGCAGCCCAACATTTCATGGGAATTAAGGCCCGTTGGCAATGCAGACACAATCATAAGCACGGTGTTAATATATAAGTTAGGTCTACGTCCGTAAGCGGACCCATTTACAATGCGTTCGCATAAGCATAACACGTAAGACGTTAACTTAAAAGCTTGCAAGCTTCTAGCTTCTGTGCTTATGCTTAAGTTAGACATAAGAAATTAACCAATCACAGAGCGGTAACTCAAAATGGAGAATCGAAATTGGAGCGAAGTAGATAGAAGAACTAACGCCATAAGGTTCATGGATAGAGTCGATACCTTGAAATCGATTCACACATCCTACCAATAGTAAACAAGAATGTCTCACAGCCAATAGAAACTCTTATTTTGCCTACGTTTATGTTAGACATTGTGAATTTTTCAGTCTATCACTTAGGTTAATGTTTATGTCAAAGCGCTTTGCTTTAGTGGTTTAGTAAAACTAGTGGTGCTAAAACAGCACATAATTTCTCGCCCTTTGTAATGTTTAATGTAATACTATTTATACCGCAATTTCTCTTGACATATCTGTCATCATTTTCGTAAAATTTAAATTTTTGAAAAATTGTACATGACCTTTCACACAGTTTATGAACTAAACTACAAACAACAGGTAAGTTATCACAGAACATATTAACAAAATAAGCATTAAAATATAGTAGGGCAAAGAGGGTCGCATCGAATTTGGCCTCAAATATATTGTTGGCATACTTCTCCGTCTGGCGGAGAAAAACTCTCCTGGTGGTGGCGTGACCGCGTGTGTGAGCGTGTGTGTGTGGTGTGTGTGGTAAGGATAGGCGTGCGCGTGGGAGAGGCATAAGCATGATCAAGGGCGTGAGCGTGAACATAAGAGTGAACGTGAGGGTCGGCGTGAGCGTGGACATGAGCGTGAGCACGTGCGTGGGCGTGAACTTGAGCGTGAGCATGGGCGTGAGCATGAGCGACAGCTTAGACGCGACCGTGTGCTTAGGCGATGCGCGAGTGTGGGCGTGAGTCTGGGTGTCAGAGAGAGCGTGAGCGTAAGTGTGAGCATGGGCGTGAACGTGGATGCGAGCATGGGCATGAGCATGAACGTGCTCTTGAGCATTAGCGTGGGCGTGAACGTAAGCGGGAGCACGGGCGTGAGTGCGGGCGTGGACGTGAGCGTGAGCGTGAGCGTAGGCGCGGTGGGCGGCAGGAGGCGGAGGAGCGTCGCTTCCGCGAGGCGGAGGAGGGCTGGGGCCGCGCGCGCGCCGCCCACGCGGACCACGAGCGCCTGGTGCAGCGCGAGCGGGAGGAGCTGCAGAAGCTGGTGACGGACCTCACGGAGACCCTGCAGCAGCACAAGGCGCGCGCCGCCGACCTGCTCGACGCCGCGCACGCGCGCGACGGCCAGCTGCGCGCCGCCAACGACGCCCTCCACGCCAAGGTGCGCCCGGCGGTAGTGACCGCGCGACTTGGCCGATGGCCGATGGCCTACCTTCCCCCTCAATGGCAAAATAAATAGATTTATTATTTCTGCAAGTAGGTTTATACAACCTCGTGGCAGAATACTACAATGAGCATATTACAATTAGGAATATTGATACGTTTAATTTTAAATCACTTTAAGGCAATAACAGTAATAATAATAATAGTATGATAACAATAAAGACAATAATAACAATAACAGCATTAACTCTACACTTTATGACTGTATGCACAGATATTTTAACTAATAAATACACTTTTTAAATACACTGCACTCCACTCCACTTCACTTCACTTCAGGTCACTTCACTTTACTCTACTACACTTGCACTTCACTTCTCTTTCTACTTTTCTATTGCACTACACATCACAACACGTCATGATACTCCAATTCAACTACTACTTTAAATAGAATTATATATTTAATAAAGCACTTAATAGTAATTATCACAATACTAATAATAAAAATAACAATAATAATAAAATAATAACTATTTTAATAAGCCTAATTACTAATTTATAAATTTTAAAAATGTCCTTAGTTAATATACTTCTAGGTCTTTTTAATAGTTGAAGGTAAAAGCTCGCAACGAGCGCTAATAACATTCCAATCACATCTTCAATGGTGCGTGATATAAACTAGTTGATGTTGAAGACGAGAACTATTGTTCGAGTTTTTGTCCAAAAATTCTAAAGAAATGTCCGAAGTATGTTCAGATCCGTCACAGAAGATACCTCGAACTCCTCAGAGAGATATAACGCAAATTAATGAAAAAGTTGAGAAGGCATGACTGATATAAAAGAGTTTGGATTGCTTCATATAATCTAGTGGCCGATTTTGTAACTAATATCCCCACTCTACCCGCATTTCTCCAATCCATCGGTCAAGAAACGCTGCGCGGTTATTGCTAGAATTGATGCGACAGGGGAGGTAAGATCACAATAAAATAACGTGATTTATAATTAGGTATAGTGGGAACGGCGTTGCATTTACTTCGCACTCTACTACGTTATTGTAGCTGATACAACTAAATTAACAGTCGTCGGCTAGTTACGAGCGTGGTCACTTACCCGTGGTGGCGTGTTGCGAGGGCCGGAATGCCACATCGCAACAATTTTGTCATCATTTTATCATCACACGTTTAGTGATCATGACCGGTACCATGACTAGTCATGAGGGACTAGACTTTACCATGACCAGTCATGAGGGTCTAGACTTTACCATGACCAGTCATGAGGGACTATACTTTACCATGACCAGTCATGAGGGACTATACTTTACCATGACCAGTCATGAGAGACTATACTTTACCTTGTCCAGTCATGAGGGACTAGACTTTACCATGACCAGTCATGAGGGACTATACTTTACCATGACCAGTCATGAGGGACTAGACTTTACCACGACCAGTCATGAGGGACTAGACTTTACCATGACCAGTCATGAGGAGTCGGAGTCGAACTGCTTTGACCGGAGGTCGAATGGCTGCGCCGTTGCGCGGGCAGGGCGAGGAGCTGCGCGCGGCGCAGGGCGAGGCGGAGGAGCTGCGCGCGCGGGCGCAGGCGCTGCAGGCGGAGGCGCTGCGCGCGGGCGAGGCGGCGCGCGCGCTGCGCAGGGCCAACGAGGAGCTGGCGCGCCGCGCGGACGCGCCGCGCCGCTGCCTGCGCTGCGAGACGCTGATGTTCCGGGCCGCCGCCGCGCGCGAGGAGCTGCAGGAGATCAAGTCAGCACTGCCCCCCTCATTTACATACCAATGCGAACAACTCACCGAGAGGTCCTGGGGTTCGAGTGCCGACAGTAGCGGGATTTCGACACTAGATACATATTTAGGTCGATGATGAATCGATCACTGATTGTTGGTGATTCCGATCGCGTGTCAACTGCTAAAGTCATTATCCCCGTACGTTGTGGTTATGATTTTTAGTCGGGAGATGGCCGTGGTCTTACCCCGCTGGATAGCGAGACCCGGCGCCAACCTACCGTCGGTTAGGAGGGTTTTCTCGAACCCCGTATCTCCCATGAGCGGGGCACCGCCCCTGCCAGGTCAAGCTGTAATCTCCCGATCGTTCTCCCGGCAGGTGTGGTAGTTAATGTAACTGTGTGTAAGGGATAGGACAAGGAATGGTAGGAAAAGATAGCGCACGGTCAGTGGTCCGTTTGTTAGGAGTATGGGAGGGATTCCATACTCCCAACAAACACTGTCATGTGGCATGTTTTCTGGTAAGTCAACTGCTATGGTCATTAGTCGCGTAAGTGTATCTAATGCTTAACCCTTAAGGAGACGGCAATGTTCTTCTCCCGCTGGATGGTAAGGTCCAGCACCAACCTAGCGTCGAAGGTACCCCAAGTTTCTCTTCCCCCAGAATTCTTGGCCGAGCCGGGACCAGCTCTAAGCTCCAGACTGCTCTTCCATACGGTAGTGTATAGTGCTATATAAGTGTATGTGTAAGGAGTAAGGAATGGACAAGGAAAATGAAGAAAAACATCGCTCGCAGAATGTGGCCCGTTTTTCACAGAACTACTCCGGAATCGCTATGTATTGATCGGTGAAACCATAGAAATATACCGATCACAGCAGTCGCTAGAATCCTCCTCGGACAGCGGTCACAATCGACCTAGTAGTTAGGGTCGAAAATCCCGCCACCCGTCGGCGCCTTTGGACCTGTCGATCGGAGCAACTGCGGAATCAGCTGGCTCCCTGTTTGAATGACAAATGTGAAGTGTCGATAAGTGTCGATACAAGGATTCGATGATGCACCATCCCAGTGACACGTGAATATCTTAATGAATACTCTTGTACGAAAACCTCTTTTCTTACAAGTTATAAAATACTGTTTTTTAATTCAGTTTTTCATCGCACGAAATTCAAAGATAAAATACTGGTGCTCCGGCCAAAGAAAGCCGTTTCCCGTTTGCAATTGGGAGAATTTTGAGTCTGAATGTGATGTTACAGAAAAATCATCAGCATACCATTATTGCTTTCGAATCCTTGAATCGACAGTTCAGGCAATATTAATGTTCACATTCGAATATCATCGAAATAACACTAGGGACGACATGATCTCCCTAGTGACATTGATGATGTAATCTTCTAGATTGACTCACAATGCTCGCTACAATAGCTCTTCGCCAGCATTATTGCCCCTGCTGAAACGTCAACAGGGAGGTCGTTGTGTTGGATTTTCGATATTACCTAGACACACTGGGCTCACAAATTGATATGCACTGCACGGCACACATGCACGGCACACATGCCGGGGACCCGACGGGAGAAAGTATAGTGTTTGTCCCGGCTGAGGAAGTGCCACGCTCGGAGAGATAGCTGGGTGCGGAAAAGCTTTGCAAGCCGACGTCTGTGCCACCGCTGAATATCACTTTCCAATGAGGGACGAACGCCGCCACCTCACCGGATATAACATATACTATTATTGCGAGACTAATAACCAGAGATCGGAGTCTGATGACCTAAACATTCTTTGAAAATGACTTAATATAAGAGGAAAATTACTTATAAAATGACATAAAAGTAAGGGTAAAATTACATATTTTTTAAAAAAGAATCAAAAGTTTCAATGAAAATGTTTATTTATTCAATGATTTTCAAAATTTTAAATATAAGTTATTTACATTAAGTTATATAAAATTTTTATCAAAGGTGGAACTGTAATTCTCAACTCTGATCTTACAACCGTTAGTTTTAAAAGGTAGAGGTTACTAAAGAGTAATTTTGAGAGTAATAAAGGGTAATTTTGAGATTTCGAAAAACATAGTTCACTGCAGTATTGAATTTCGTCATTAACAGACGATACAATAAAAACTTTAATGTCCTTTAACTTTAACTTAAACTGTCCAAAAATAAAATAAAAATTGAAAAATGTCAAAACATGACAAAATAGGCCAATAACTACACATTTCCATCACTTGTACGTTATAAACATTCATCTACAAGTCAGCTATGCCAAGAATGCCCCAATGAAAAGTTGACACGTCATCAGAACCCGTGCCCTGCAGATAACCTTATTAGTTGACTACTTTATTTATTTATTTGATTGTTTTGTACATAGTTCAGTTTTTGATAACTTTACATATGTATTGATGACTTAAAACTTAACTTATCCTAAACTTATTCTAACTTAATACTACTAAAGAGGTTGGCACCTCATAGGAACTATTCAATTTACAAAATATGTGGAATGGATATCTAATTTTTATGCGAGTGGGATGGATATGGTTTTTTCAAAGTTTGAATGAAGTTAAGGTTTGGATATGGTGTATAAGAGAAGAAATTGTAGGATTGGTAGGAGATGTGGTGCATGATGGGATCGAGGTAGAATTCATTATGTAATTGATGATTAGATATGAACCAGGGTGTATTAGTGATTGAACGGAGGAATTGGTCCTGTACTATTTGTATTTTGTTGATGTTTGTTTTTGCAGCATTTATCCATACTGGGCAGGCGTAGAGAAGAGTAGGTCTGTTTATTGTTTTGAATAAAGTTATTGCTGTTTTGTATGGGAAGTAATTATTTCTATTTATTCGAGTTTTTAATTGATGCAGTTTGTTTTTAGTTTGTATTATTTTGATGTCTATATGCTATTTCCAGTTAATTTTGGTATCCATGTGCAGTCCAAGATATTTTATGGGTTTATTTGGTGGGTACCATGGGATGGGCTCATTATTTAATGTCAGTGGGTTTGGTGAAGTGTATGGTCTTAAAGAGAATATTTTAGCTGCAGTTTTGTTTGGGTTTAATTTTATTTTTAATTTGGATGATGAACTGCCTATTTGGTTTAGATACATTTGTATGTGGTTTTTAATATTGATTAGAGAATGGCTGGAAGAGAAGATAAGTGTGTCATCCGCAAACTGTGCTGTTTTTACTGTTTCATCTACGGGGATGGCTGACTCCTCGTGGCGGCTGCGCAGGGCGAAGGCGGAGGCGGCGCGCACCAACCTGCGCGTCAAGGACAAGGTGGTGGAGGACCAGGCGGCGTCGCTGCGCCGCGCCAAGGAGCAGCGCGAGGAGGAGCGCGAGGCGGCGGCGCGCGACCGCCAGGCGCTGCAGCTCGACCTGGCCAAGGAGCGCCGCGCGCAGCAGCGCATCCGCGCGGAGCTCTCGGTAACTTCCCACTCCCCCTGCACACGTCCATCGCTTTAGCCTTAGGAATCCGAAGCTTTTTTTTATTTTATTTTATTTTTTTTATTTTTTTAAACTTTGATTCCGAAGTTTGCTGACAATAAAACTAAATTCGTATTATGAAACTAGTGGTGCTAAAACAGCACGTACTCTCTCGCCCGTACTTTCACCCAATTTCACGCGAATAGTACTCAAATTTTCGAAAAAATTGTACATGACCATATTTCAAAATATATCTTTAAGGAACGGTTTTCATTTAGGGAAATCTCTGTCTTTAAGGTTTTAGTTGTCGGAAGGCTCAGAAGAAATTTTAAACTTTTGCAATTTTCGAAAAATCAGGGATTTCAACGTACATGATACCTGCACCATTCTCTTAAACGTCCTTCACACTATCCAACAAAAAAAATGACAAAAAACGTTGAAGCCATGTTTTGGAAAATTTTGAAAATGTCTCATGAGCTTCATGTAAAGTACCCCCCAAAATTAAAGTAGCGGTTTTAAAATCAAGGGCAACAAATTAGTATGTGATGATTTAGCACCACTAGTTTCATAATAAGAATTTAGTTTTATTGTAATGGGTTCAGCGAATCAACAGATCAATTGTGGAATATCAATTTTGGAGAAAATCGGATAAATGGTTCAGCCGCTAGAGTTGTTCACGAACCGACAGAGAGTCATTTTGTACCATGGATTTCTAGAAACTTCATAAGTATAACACTTCATAAGTATTTTGTACCGTTGACTTCGAAAGGGGGAGGATGGTAAACCCAAAACAATATTTTAATTTTTATGTTGCTCTGAAATAACTTACAATTATCAGTGAAAAACGGCAAAATGACATACGACACTCCATGTCATATGACAATAACTCAAAAGGAATAAACTCTACGGAAAGTTTGAGAGAATAATAAGCAAAATCAATATATGTGGGTTTAACGAACCCTCTCCATTGGAGTTTTAGATGTAATCCATTTAAATCTATCCATCAATGTGCTTTAGTCCGATGGTGCCGTCAATATAAACGGAGCTTTATTTCCCTTCGGAGACTAGTACTCAAAAAAAACTGCGTGTCACGTAAATTATTGAATAGTGTTATCATCTGTCACACATTAAAATTGCTAGCCCTCTTCACCATGATGAGTTAAAAAACAAACTAGTACTTAAAAAACAGAAACGGCAAGTGACCGTCGCAATTTATTGTCGTAGTGTATTAATGAAGTCGGCATAGATACGAATTAATTTTACCTTTTAAACTACTGGATTTGGATAACTTAACAAAATTAATAAAAAATGTAGGTTTAACTAAAATTCCGCGGAGATACTAGCGTGGAAATCACTTCCCTCAATGTTCCAAAAAAAATTTCCATGCCAAAAATGCCGATGCCTTTAATATATTTTGTATAATCTTATAATCACGAGTTTTATGATTATTTCTTTTTTGAAATATGTCTACGCAAAAAAATACTGCGAATTTTGTATCCATTCAGACTGGTCTTTCAACTTAGAGAATCTTTAAAATTCTAAAATAATTTATAGTCGTTAATATTTACAATACATCGCGAAATAATGGGAAATTATTTGAGTGCCAAACTTCCAACAGCAATTCGTGAAACATGGAAACATGGCTTGTTTTTAAGTGAGGCCCTGTAAGATTTAAAAATAAGTGTCGTATTAAACAGCTGAATGAACGCTTTCTGAAATAGAATTCTGGAAATACGGGGAGCTCTGGCTAGTAACACATGTTTATGTGGGAATTTCAGAATTTTACAAATTTTTTGAGCATGAAGAGGGGTGATCACGTTTTTCCAGTGAACAAATGGTGAGTAATGTCTTACAACGTAGAAACAAATATGACAAGCACATAATTGGTAGCCAAGTCATCCTCCACTGTTGTTTGGTAACCAAAATATAAGAAATATCTTTGGCTGAGAACGTGAAGGTGATAAAACGCACGATGAGTTGTCAGCAATCGGGAGTAAATGCCGTATGGATAGCTACTTTGCTTGGGATTTCGCATAATTTGTTGATTTGAAAAAATTATCATCTTCGACCCTTCCAGATGCCCTAAAAGTTTTCGTCATTAAATGATGGAATTTCTATGAAATGCCATAACGGATGGAAAAAATTAGAGCACCGAACTCCCAACTGCGATACAGAGTTTGTTCTTAAGTGAAGCAGAGAGGGATTTACAAATTGTGTCGAATTCAACAGCAGAATGATCGATGATGACTGAATAAATAGTAGAGAGATGATTGAATTTTGAAACAAGTTTGGAATTAATTTTCCACTGGTGTTTGGCAGGTACCATATAATAAATATCTTTTATCTCGAAGGCTTCCGCGGCCGAATCATGATCTTGACTGTCCGAGTGACGCTGCGTCGAAAGCTGAGGCATATTTTGGTCTTCTTCGAACACTACAGCCCCGAAAAAGACCATGACATGTTGGTCAAAGCATTGGCACACCAATCTTCGACGCTGCATCACCTGGACAGCCCAAATAGAGAAGTCCCTTTGAGTGTGTCAGAACGCCAAAAACAACTGCACGATGAATTGCTTCAGGCCAGAGGTAAATGCTGCATGAATAACTTCTTTCCATGGGATTTCCCACCATTTGTTAATTAGCAAAAAGTGACCATCTTCGACCCTTCTAAATGCCGTAGAACTTTGTAACATTTATTCCGAAAATCCCGCTTGCAACATTTATTCTGAAAGTGAAGAAGGCGCGTTGTCGGCTCGCGTGCGCAGACGGTGCACCGGCGCTGCCAGCAGCTGGAGGAGCGCGCGGCGCAGCTGGAGGAGGAGTTGGGGGTGGTGCGCGCGCGCGGGGGCGGGGGCGGCGAGGCCGGGGGCGGGGACGCGGCGCGCGCCGAGCGCCAGCAGCGCCTGCTGGAGCAGCTGGAGGCCGAGGTGCGCGAGCAGCGACGCGTGTGGGAGGAGCAGACGCAGCGCCTCGCGCGCGAGAAGGACCTCGCCCTCCAGGCCGCGCAGTCAGTATCCTGCAGCGCACCGGGACAAGTTGGCTCAGGGCATCGACTCATGACACTGTAGTGCTTCTGACCGAGAGGGCCTAGACGACGGTGGCAGGGTTTTCGACACTGGCTAAGTAACTAGGTCGAATTCAGTCGCGGTCTGGAGGAGAATTCAGACAGTCGGCTGCTCTGATCGGTAGTTTTCCGTGGTTTCTTCCATCAACATCAGGCGAATGCCGAGTCAGTACCCTAACAAACGGGCCACGGGCCACAACGCTCTATCTACGTGTAATCGTTTTACATCCGGTCTTTTATTGTTTCCGGACACGTCGACTGCTATGGTCATCCGTTAGTGTAGTGAATGTTTTATTTTAGGAGGTGCGGTCGCCTCCCACCACTGAAATTCGGCGTCGACCAACACGTCGGCTTGCGGGTAATTTCTCCGCCAGGTATCTCCCCCAGCGAGACATCGCCCCGTCCGGGACAAGCTCAATGCTTCCTAGTTGTCTCCCGATACGTGGAGTAGTGTAGTGCGTGTAAGTGTGTATGTAAGTAAGGGTTGAGGATAAGGAGACATTAGAAAGATCTGGCACGATCCTTGACCCAATTTCTTAGGGCACTCCTCGGACATTCGCCAGGTGTTGATCAGAGAAACCACGGAAAACAGCTGATCAGAGCAGCCGGATGCTAGAATTCTCCTCCAGACATCTACTGAATTCGACCTAGTTATCTATCTACGGTAGAAAAATCCTACCACCGTCGGGTCTTGAAGCCTAGGATCTCTCGGTAAGAGGCTCTGCCGTGATATAAATTGATGCCCTGAGCCACCGAGGCCGGTGGTCTTCTGTGAGTCTTGGATGTTTCTTGTATTGCGGGTTGTATTTCCTTATCAAAACGCTTCCGCTGCCGCATCGATGGGGTGCGTCTGCAGGTTCTCGGCGCGGCGTCTGGAGGAGACGCTGACGGAGTTCGAGCAGCAGGTGGCGTCGCACCGCAAGGTGCAGCACATGCTGGCCACGCACCTCTCGCAGCGCGAGCGGGAGCTGTTCGACGCGCACAAGACGGTACGCCCCGCCACTAGTTGTCCCACATCGACAACGAAACATAGATATTGCCAAACACCGATGTTCAAAATTAAAATACTGATATTATTACCCGCCCAACTTTTCTTGACGGATGGCCTACCATCCCCCTCCTTGACACAAAAAACAGTTGAAGGTAAACGCTTGCAGGGAGCACTGAAGGCAAAATTCCAAACAAAACTTTATTGGCGCGTAACTATTTACTGTTGATGACGAGAACTCCTTTTCGTGTTTTTCTCCAAAAAATCTAAAGAAATGGCCGAAGCAGGTGCACATCCCTCACAGGAAATACATAGAACTGCTGAGAAAGTTGGAACGCAAGTTATTGAATAAGTTGCGAAGGATTTACTGATATTCGAGAGATTGGTATTTTTTCATAAAATATAGTGACCGATTTCGTAACCAATATCCCTGACTCTACCTGAATTTCTCCAAGCCGCCGTCCAGAAATGTTGCACGGATATGAATCATCGACCCAAAATCATCGATGTTTTAAAGCTAATTTAGTCATCTCCGAAATTAAATTCCTGCACAACAAAATTTAACTTGACAGTGGCTGTGTGTATTAATAGATATTTAAATTTAACTCAAAATAAAGTTATAAAACGCTTTGTGTAAAAAATACGATGAATGATGAAGGGAATACTAGTACAGCTGGACCATTTTCGGTGACAGTGCGCTCGATGACAGTAGAAGAAAGTCAGTATTTCATATTTTAACTTTCACAAAATAGTGATTGTAAAAATTATTCATTCATGAACAAAATATAGGAAACGTGAAAACATCGAGTACAAAACATATGTTTAGTAATTTGAACATGTCTGTACTAGATTTATTCAGATAGCCGGCTTTCGACGGTTTTGCCGTCATCATCAGTCTGGCTATACTACGTGACGAAAGTCGGGCCAATCTGTGTCCCGAATTTTTACTACTCGATCATGCGCTAATACATGGCCATCTTCGTTCTTTCCAACCACGGTGGCGTCGCCGCGCCGCGTCGCGTCGTGCGCAGATCGCAGAGCTGAAGCAGAGCGCGGGCGCCGACGAGAGGCCGACGCCCCGCCCGTGCCGGCGTGTGGACACGCGGAAGCCGAGCGCGAGCGCGAGCGCGGGCGCGTGGCAAGAGGTGGTGCACCGCGCCTGACACCCCGCCCCCGCAGCCCTGCAGCAGTTTGTTTGTTGCTATTTTATTTGTTTGGAATACAAAACTCTCACCTCTTCAAAGTTCGTCTGTGCGTGTTTGCTTTCGAACGCGTTCGCACAGCACTCCGCGCCCGCCGCTCCCACCAACGGCGCTGCCTGCCTGCCGCTTGCCTTCCGCGAACGGGCACAAAGCGCGGGGTTCTTGATCTCCGAGCGAAGACGTTTCCCAGGAAAGAGCTGTCGTTTGGGCTGGCGTCGAAGGGCAATTTAGTGGCTCAAGCTTTTAAGGCCATCTCTCCGACTGGAACAAAGGGTGAATCGTTTCCTCCCTAAATGCAGAGGGGGGGGGGGGCAATATCTCCTCAATGCTTTTTAATAGCAGGCATTATCTGAAAGCATATTCTTTTCAAGATTATTCCAGATCATTCGTAATAATGGAAATTAAGAATTATGATCGGAGAGAGAAGGAATAATAGAAAACGAATATTTTCATTTTTTCATAAAAGTTTATATGGTAAAATCTACAGTAGTGGTCAGTGTTAGTAATCTTGTTATAGTTCTCTTGTCATTCTTGGGCTCCATTGCTAAATTCGTTAACAAAAAAACTCATTGAGTGGTTACCATACCTCTTCCTGAATAGACATCTTGCCAAAAAATGCTTTTTAATTCGTTCTTCCTACTTTCTCGCCCGTACTTCGTAAAACGTTTCGTACATATGCGCAGGAAGACGAACAGTTGAATTGATGGTACATACCTTTTACAAATCCAACAAGATATGTTTAGAAGTTGAAAATTAGAAAATCACATACAGACATTTCCAGTTTATTTATCTTCATTAATTCTATTTGTGATTGGAATTGCTCCAAATAGTTTACAATAAAGTTTCTGAAATTATCAATTATTTCCTGTGCCAACAAAGAATTGTGACAAATAATATTTCTGAGAAGATTTTGAAAAAGTGTTTGAGGCTTCATATGAAGTACCCTCCAAATTCAAAATATCCGTATGAAGCTCCCCAAACCACGAGTTCATTCAGGTCGATTGATGAATATCAGTTTTAGGAAAATCGTCTGAACAGTTTAAATGCTAGCGTTGACCACAACCCAACAGATGGACGTGTTGCGTCAAACAATTTTTAGGGTGAAGAATCAACAACACATGGATTAAGGGTACACTACGAGTTAGAGGATTTTTTCTAAACGTAGCAACATGATTTATATACTTCTTCGTTATCAGAAACTGGCAATACGTTTTTTCTGGCGAAATTTCGGCCTTTTCTGGGGCACGGTTACATAACTTCCTCTTCTTACGAAGAATTCGTAAGGCGAGAAATTAAAAATTAGTGCTGGTGTCATTTCCGGCAAACACTTCGTATTTGCAAAAATTGCAAAAAATTAAGATTTCAAAACTCCAAAAATACTGAAAGGGATTTGTGCCTCAAAAAAATTTGTTCTAAAAAATAAGGTTTTTAAAAAGATCATGTAATTTTTGTAATAAACGATTGGTTTTTAATACTTTCTCCTTAAAATTCTTCTTCTTCTAAGGCTCTACGAACTTCAAATGAACATCTTGACCTGTTCAACTATCTTTTTTTCAAATTATTGCAATTTATAATTTGCGGTGCTAAACAGCACACACTTTCTTGCATTAATATTAAATTTGCAACTTTCGAAAATTCAGGGAGTCAACAAAAATGAGACCCACACCATTATTTTAAGCGTCTCTTCTTCTATCCTTTGAAAAAAAATAAGACAAAATGTAGAGCGGTTTTTGAGAAAAATGTTAAAAAATGAAAATTGCCTACATTTTGCACGAAAAAATTGCACGAAAATTCTCATGTTTTCGAAAAATTGAACAAGACTTTATTTCAAAATCTGTCATTAAAGATCAGATTTCAGAAAATATCTTTAATATTGTAATTTAGGAAGATACCTCCCAAAAAGTTGCATACTTTTGCAATTTCAGTGATTTTAATAAACATGAGTCCTGCATCATTCTCTACCACCATTAATTTAAAAAAATAGTGCTATTTTTGAGAAAATTTCGCAAATATTCTTGAGGCTTTGTGTAAAGTATCCTCAAAAATCAAAATAAATCAAAATATCCATTTGAACTCTCAAAATATTGTTCAGATCGATCAGGGAATTTCAATTTTGGGAAAAATCGGCTCAACGGGTTAGTCACTAGCGTTGATCACATACGGACAGACTTGCCGTCAATCAATTTTTCGGTGTGAAGGACCCTCATAACATTGAAACGGCTACACCACGTGTAAGAAACAATGTACTATATATAGGAACAGGATTTATCCTCTTTTCAGCCTAAAATTCGCCGTTTTTCGGTTCTAACTTTCTCTTCTAAGGAAGTAAAGCGCGAGAAAGCAAAAAAACACGTTTTCTCTAAAAACAATAGTTTTATTTAATTTACTCCATTGACACAAAAAGCAATGGTGCATGTTGGCACAAAAAGCAATGGTGTTTTTGTTTAACTCTCTAAATGTTTGAATTTGCAAGTTTAAAAATAATCCTCCATACACCGGGATATTACTTACATGGACTTCGCATACCGGTCAGTGCAGGTTCGGTCGGTGAGTTACGCGCAGTGAGTTCGGTCTGCGAGTTCCGGTTAGCGTGTTTCGGTCAGTGTTTACCCCGTCTATTTTAGTCTCAGTGCACGCTTGTACAATTTCTGTGGTAGCTCTACAATTAGAACGAACAAGACCCAGATTAGGGAAATCTCGGTAGGTCAAGTCCCGGTAAGTGAACTATCGATAAGTAAAATGCCTGTGAGAAGTCACGGCAAGTGAATTCTCGATAATTGAAGTCTTGGTAAAAAAAATCACGGTGAGTGAAGTTCTGAAAAGAGGAGTCCCAGTAAATAAAGTCCCTATAAATAAAGTTCCTGTATGTGAAATCCTAGTAAATGAAGTCCTAGTAAATAAAGTCCCAGTCAGATAAGTCAGTGAAGTCCCGGTTGACAAGTCTCGGCCAGTGAATCCTGATTAGTGAATCTCATGCAGTTAAGTTCTAATCACATTTTTCCTTCAAATGAAATTTGTTCCCTATAATCAGTTCTTTCATTAGGACCGGATTGTTTTGAAAATTATAGTCATTTTCGCGCAATATTAAGTGAAATATGCGCAATATTAAAAAATGCTCAAAAACAAGAATTTCTGAATTGGCTGCTATATTTTTCTTTAAACTCTTGGTGGAAATAGTGCTACATATACTGTAACAGATGACATAATACAAATTTGCTGTATAATTTTCTTTTTTAAAAAGTACACAAATGAATGTTGTACCTCTCTCTCTCTCTCTCTCTCTCTCTCTCTCTCTCTCTCTCTCTCTCTCTCTCCATCCTTTATCTCATGTTGATTATTACATTACCGGCGATTTGCATACAGGCTGCGGGCCGCCAGTTGAACTATCCTATTCTATTCTCTGAACGAGTTTGAGACCGGAAAATAAGTACTTGTTAATGTTACATTATTACAACGTTAATATTAATAAAATGATTTACACTTTCAATCTGAGCTTTAAAATCTTAAAGATTAAAACGATTATAAAGGTAATAAATTACATATTGGTAGGCTAATGCATCTAAAGGCTCTCTACCAAGCTTCTCATAAGTATATTGGAATTGCGTCGCTTGCCTCATAGAGCGGGGAAACTAGTGGTATTATTTCCTTCATAAATTGCCCTATATTAATTCCAGGAAAGTGGTATAGCTATTTCTCAATTAAGTATTAATACACATTTGGAGTGTCTGAAATATGTAGTTTCTGAATTCATTGATGGAGAATATACTTGAATTTGGGTCCAATAATTAAATGCGTAAATATTAGAATATTGTTTACAAATATTTTACAGATTAAACAAATTTTGTCATTTTCGACTATTTTATAGAAGTTGCATATGAGCCATTCCATGGAGGGGGTCCCTTAGCAACTACTTATTTTGCATGTAAGTAAGTGTGGTCCTGATAAGACTGATATACTAATTGAGAACAATGCAGTTTTTTATTCTGAGTTTGATATAGGTATAAAAATCAGTAAAAGTCAGTAATCAAAACAATTTAAAATAGATATAACATTCACCGTTAATAATAGATATAACAATAAACGTTTATTCAGAAATTTGTTTTCCATGTCTAAGATAGCGAAAAATTCCCTTTGAAACTCAATGACTTGTAAGAGATATCGTGTGAAATTTAGGATTTCAAGATACTGTGTTCTTGAAAGGCAAAAGAATGATACCAAGGGATGATTCAGAATGAAAAGTACGGATTAATGGGAACGACGTAGTCTCAAAAAGTCAGTTATATAATACATGAGAATAAATTATAATAATCATAATATCATTAAAATTCCAAAATATTGAATGTTTAAAACCACACGTCTGTATTTTCTTCATTCAAATGTATGCAGGGGAACTCTTCATTTTTCAAATGTAATTGTTTTTCCTATTGAAATACTGAAAAATATTAATGAAATCTCTTAAAAGCCCGTAATTACTGAAGAAATATAAGTTTTTCAAAATACGATACCGAAGAATAGTAGTGGAATCAGTAAGTCAGAAGTGGCAATTGTATTTACGAATCAGCCACGCAGGTAGGTAGTCATAAATTAATGAAAATATGGATTCAAAACTTGAAACTGGTGCGGCGCATGTCCATTCTGCAGGGAAATGCGTATAGAGTGATATCTAACGGCGAGTCACGATACTACATCCATGCTACTGCCTTGCTGGTGTAGCGCTCTGGTGGCGTCCTTGACAAACACAAGACATCGCTGGACCGTCGGTGGTGTCATCGGAGGCTGCCGTTCGGCGCTGCTGGCTGCTGGCTACGACTGCGAAGCACCGCAGGTCGGACGCCGAAAGAAAAATAAACTGAGCGCGGGAAATACACGCTTCTGGTGAAAGCTCCGACCCGATGAAACGCGTAAGGCGAATTCAAAATGCAATAAAACCGACCGGCTGCATCGAACTCGCGAGGGAACCGTTCCTTTCTCGGAAGTCTGATCTGGACGAATTTTTGCTGAAGGCATTCGCTAGTTTCTCTATGCGCGTGAATATAAACATAAAAACGCTTCTCACAATGTATAAAATATATAATGAAACGGAAAAATAAAATTAAACAATCTATATGACTGTAAATTAAACTGACAGGAAAACACTTTGTGTCAAAAAATAACCCAGTCATAGTGCATTGTTTTAATAAGCGATTAACTCTTGCCTGAGCCAGTGCATAGCCGATGCCTTAGGCCTACAACCGACGGCCAAGTGGAGGTCGTTGAAGGCGACGGCCGTGATTTTCCAGCTCCATACGCACCAGCGTATCTACACACTTGATCACAACAAGCGCAGATGTTTCATCAACCACCACCGCCAATGTATCCAATGCAGACTACAAGTATGCAGTCACATATTCAAAATAATAATAAACCAAATCAGGTCAGTCATTATGTGCCAGCCAAAGGCGCAACCTCTTCTCTCAAGCTCTCCCCAACCTCAAACTCTCCAGCCGAAATAGACCAGGCAATAACGCAACTAAATAATATAATAATTAACACAATAGGTAAACTCAACCCTCAGACCTTTAAAATATCTATATAATATTCCTTTGCAAAGATTTCGTAATTTTGACTGCACGACGTTTTTCGCGGCGCTTACAATTCGTTGAGATGATTCATCTTATGACGTATCTCCGTATTGTGAAGTGGAGGAATGTGGTATTTCAGATATAAAACTGTCAAAATTTGACATAGTCTTTGAATATTTTTATTATCATAATTAATGTGAAACTCATATTCGGAAACATAAAGAAATAATATTATTTTAATGAAATGAAATTTAGTTACAAATATAATTTTTGCTACTGGGAATTGATTTAAAGTAACTTTTATAAATTGTAGTCTATAGATTGATGTTTTTTTAAATAAGATTGCGGACAATGGCAGCCACGTTAAAGGCTGCCACGATCGACAAGATGTCGGTCAATGTTACGATATGGTACACAAGACACATAGGAGTGAGCATTTTGGAAGAGAAGGTTGAAATATTCATAATAAATAAACTAAAAATATTGAAATAAATTTACGTTAACATGAACCATATTACGAGAATGTAGTAAGTATGTTGTGCACCACTAGTTTGTTTACATGCTTTATTCTAATAATATTTTTGGAAGATATTGTGGATATAACTATTTTGATTATTTTGTATCCTCAATCATGAAAACTTAAACAGAGTTTTTTTGGAACTGATTTTTAATGATTTTTTTTTCTATTTAAGACATGTGAATGCTTTTTAAAATCTTTGAAACCATTCAATAACTTTAATTGATTATACATGAATGTTTAAGTGGACTATTCCACCCATGGATTATTAGTTTCAATCCATCCAACAGATTTTTATAAGGTGTAATTACAAACCAATCACGGACGCCTAAAATCGAAAACTTCGAAGCGTACTTTTCGCTATCGTCCTACCGTAGATGATTTTAACTGTTTTGGAAAATAAATAAATGTTCCTTCGGTGACGGAATCTGCGATAATCAATATGTCTAAAACCACCCATCAAAAATATTTTTCGCTATTTTTAACATTATGCTCATACTATTTTATGAATTTATGATTTTTATTCGTGAAATAGTCTAACCGAATTCCACTCGTGGTTTGAAACGTCAGAGGTAAGTCTGTTCGTCGCTACGCGACTCGGGAATATATTGATAAGTTTCAAACTGCTAGTGAAATTACTTATGATAAGATAATTCATTAAAATCGTATCCCATAGAGGGAAGGAAAGAACTATTAATGATTTAAATTATTCTCAGTAATTTACCACAAAGTATCCAAATAAAACTATTTCCAAGAGTCCTCTACCCAAGGCCATTGCTTCAGGTATTCTGGGCACAATTTTCGAAACTTCATTTCTTGGCCTCGATTGTCTAACACCAGACTTTCACTGCAGACATAAGACAACATGTAACTTGAAAGGGTTTACTCATACTTGGCGGTGAAAGCCAGTTATTTCATGATTTGTATTCAAACATGTCTATAGACTCACGACGTGAGAGATGTAGTCACTAAACATTTGTTCACACCCGCTGAGTTTACTATTTTACTGCCTTCTTTCAGTGACCAAGTCATTCAGCTGAAAAGGATTTATGTGAACGGAACATTTAACGTCTCTTGAGTAGTACACTTGGGAAGAACCAATATGAAATATGCCGTTTCATGACTGAACGTTTTTTTTAATGAATGCTACATTTCGTAAAGCGTTCATGGGCAAAAAAAAATAATTTATGACAACCACTTTTACGAAAGCAATTAAATATGGAACCGGGCCCATTACTGGAGGATGAACAATCTACTTGATTTTCAATTTCCAGAATTCTGTGTAATATCATATCTGTGTCTCTGACGAAAGTAATCAATGATGTGAATTTCTAGATATTGAACAATAGTAGTCTCATGAACATGTTTATATTTTAAGATACATTTCAACATTAATTATAGGGAAACGCATCTATTATAGTAAAGTCTTTAAAAGGGACGAAAGAAGTTTCGATGGTAATTGAAATTTCCGGAAATTCAATAGCTTAAAGAATGCCATTTTGGATTCATGATACTATTTTTCTCCTTTTGAACGAACGATGCAGCCGTCGCAAATTTTGAAAAATCAAAGAAGAACTGAAAAGGTTCAAATGCTCTTGCTGTCCGTATACTAATTACGTTTCTCTACATTGTTTAGGCAAAATTAGACATATTTGTCCTTACTCATTAAAGCACACTAACTGGCACCAATTAAATTTGTAACTGCGTAAATGAAACAACTTAAGATTTGGTAAAATATCAAGGAAAACACCAATAAAATAACGATCATAAGAATTCAAATTTTAAATTCAGACAGAATCTGCTATTTGGAATGAAACCTCGGTTCGGATATCTTCATACAAGTAAACTGACAAAACTTTACTTTTAAAATTTGCGAGAGCACATAATGCGATGATGCGTTATTTCGAACATGATATTTCACAACTTGAAGCATGTAGGATGCTCTAAGGTTAATGATAAAGAACTCGTACACTAGGCATCAGCAATTTTTCAAGACATTTTTTAAACCAATAAATGCTTATTATCAATTTTATTGCCCTGATTCAAAATAAGTAAACGAAAATTTCCGTACATACGCTTACTTTTTTACATGTTACTGTGTATTCCATACACATTATTGTTTATTATTTAGACCTATACGTACTCCAGAGATAATAATTATTTTGATATTGGAAATACTAGTTTTTAGCGCATTATCCACAGCGCGACCCTGTGTATTGAAAGAGGATAAAAAGTGCGATTTAGAGCTGATGTATAATTTGTGACATAAACGCATATGTTTTCAGATGAGATTTGAATGCCACATGTAAGAGACGTGATATACCATAATAAACCACTCAAATACATTATTTAATGTGGGCCAATTACAAAGAAATAAGAAAGATATAAGTATGTTACAAAGTTTTGGAGCAGCGTACAAGCTAGATAATTGATTGTCCTGTATGTAACCAAGATTAGTCATGAGCTCTCCACAAATGTTGCATTTCCTGTGGAATGAAATTATGTGGACGAAAGGAAAGTCTGGCAATGAAGTTTGGAATTCCTATTAAGTGGCGAAATTCGAAGGATTATTTGGGGATCTACTATGAGACAATAAAATACTACATTCTAAGGAATTGGCCGAGAAGTGAACTAAACACAATTGGTGAAAACAATGTTCAATGGTACAACTAGAATTCTTCTTCCACTGTTACACAACAAACTTTCTTAACTAGCCCGATTGCCAAGCCTTTACAGAAAGATAATTAATCTCTCATGCACTTACGGAAAATGTTTCTCAATATTACCGACGATAAACATATTGCTAATATTTTTGAAGGGCCTTAAATAAAAAACATCTATCTTGATGCACATTTTGAAACACGAATGGACAATAGGAGCTAGTAGCATGGAAATAATTTTCACGTACATACATGTGCTTTATTGTTAACAATAGATTCACTTGGAATATAACTCTGTAACTAATAAATATGATGTGTTAGAAATTTCTGTTAACAGCATCGATTTCAGTTGCCTCTAATTAGTTTTCAGTTCCCTCATTTTCATTCCTGTTACACGAAAGCTTTTATTTGTTGCTTAGGGTTATAGAATGGGTATGCCTACAAATTTCCTCAAGTGTTCATCGTGAATCAAAGAAAAAATTTGTTTTTAAATAACGAGAGAAAATTAGTTTCCATTTGTGCAAGGATACTACTTTTTTCTTAAAAATACTATAAGTACTGCAATAAAATACAAAGAATTGGAAGAAATCCTAGGTTCGTAATTTGACGAAATTCAATTTCGTTGGTGTAGATATAGTTTGTAGAGAAGGGTGGAAATATATTGTGACAAGCCAGAAGGCATTTTGGTATGTCATATTAGGACAAACAGAGAGCAAGATAGACATCATGGACGGGTTGTGGCGGATATAAATAAACAGTATTCGCAGAGAATGATCGCATATGAGTAAAATCCGTATTCTATAGTTCGCTTGGATAGAAAAGCAAAGCCCCTTGTAGATAAGAAGAATATATAATTGGGAGTACTTAGATATGTCCTTGGGAGGCGTAGTCGAGACCAGAAGGAGAGGGTCGGTCTCTTTTTGCGACGAGCCAGCTGGCGAACGCATCGTAAGGGTTTTCTCTAGTATTTGCGCCAGATACGAGGAACGTGTAGCTAGATACGGCGTTGTGAGTTAGTAATGATATAATATAAAGTTTAGGAGGGGAATAAGTGATGTGTATTGCTATGGTTCGAGACTATATGAGAAAATAGAAAATATTAGGATAGTAACACTTTTTGAATTTCAACATTCAAGTAATAAGCAAAGTATTGGATTAAGTAAATCATTTTTAAATCAGAAAGAGATCGTAATTGTTATAAGTGTTTAATATTTTGTTCATAATGCTAGCATGTCACGCGATGAGGCACCAGTACAAGGTGGAATGTTAGGAAAGTATGTTGATATGGACAGATTATTCAGGTATTATTAGGTATAAGTATTTGCGAATTAATTAGTGTCAGAAATTATTGCTATTCTTCGGATAGGACGCTTAAATAACATCAGAAAAGTTGGTAATAGGACACCGCAGTAAAAGAAAGTAGACATTACTGGACTCTGAATCTTCTCTGCGACCGGGTTCACCTGAGAAGGCTTCAAGAATGCACGAAGATCGTTTGTGAGTTAAGAATGGCAATTTAATTGCATTTGATCACAGACAAGTCACTATCAAGTTAATATTTACTTAAAAGCTCGTAATTTTGATATATTATCATTAAAACGGTTCTCACCGTCTCCTGTTATTTTCGTTGTTGTTATTGATGTTGTTGGCTCTTTTAATAGTGTATTGCAAATGCATCAAGTGCACTTAAACCATCAAACAACATGACCTTTTGCTCTTATGCACTCATGAATAGTGTTGATAAATTTAAAAAACACTCTAAGTTCAAAATTTGCAAAATTGTAATATAGAATTATTTATAATATATGAATAGTGGGTTTTCAAATGGAGTGCAAATACAAAAAAATATTAGTTTCTAGAGAAAGCTTTACTCTCCAACAGATGACAAAAGCTGTGCTGTATGATTGTTTCAATCTAAAAGTAGGAAATATGTCAATGAAAGTCACATCTGTGTGAATTTTTGTGAAGTAAAATAAATGTGTCATGAACACAGTTCACACTGTTAACGCAGGATACTGACAAATGGCAGTGTAATTGTTGCTTTTGCTGTAATTCTGTAGATGCTTATCCTCACAATTTATATTCCAGTTCAGGTCAGTAAGAGATCTTTCGGAATAACAAATACTTGTCAAAAACATTCGTTCTTGACAAATCACGGCAAGTAAGCAAATATAAGACGATTACTTTAATGAATTATTCATAGGAAATAAGAAGGTACAATACTGTAATCCTAATATTTGTCACGAATAGAAAATAACCAAGGTTTCAATTGACAAACTACCGTTCTAATTCTGGCTAACTTTATTTTCCAAGACGATTGTATACTGAATCATGTTTAGTGTTCAAGATCGGATTTTATTGCTCTCCAAACAACGGGTTCGCAAACCTAACCTTTCTTAGAGTTGAAATTACAATTACGGGTTCTGATCTTTCGTCGACGCATCTCTCGTCGACGCACGACGAACATGAAAAGGAAAGGACATCCATTGAAAACAAACAAACAGTATCTGCATTCGCAACCCTACAAGTTCTGTGGGTGTCTTAAGAAACGGTATGGCGAATTTCGGCTAAAGAAAATAGCCCAAAAATCAATCAAAGGTTAGAGAAAAAGAAGGTAGAAGAGACAATTTTTGATGCAATTTATTTAACTGCGTTTTGTTCAGCAGTGAAAACTCGATTGCTCATCATGCGTGTAGCCAAGTGATAAAAAACAAGTGAAAAAAGTTTTTTAATTTAAGGTTATTTAATTGAAATATAGTTTCAAAGCAACATAAGGGAAAGGTGAATAGTGGCGTTTGCAACATTTATAATTTGATAAGCTGGGTGAAATAATTATAGTAAGATAATTTATTTATTTATCGTAAATGGGTATGCGACGTATGTTAAAGCATAATCTTCGCGCGTTTTCTTTAAAGAATACCGACCCCATTATTTTACATTGCGCAGTCGAATTACAATAAATATATATTCCAAGAAATGAAAAGCCGCATTTAAAACAGAAATTTTCACTTTCGAGAAATAAAAAAGGTATTTTTATATACAAATTGTCTACTGATTTTATTTTATAGTGTTTCTGACAAAATAATACCCTCCTCGATCCTACTCCTCCTGCAAGTAGCAAAGGAGCTCGAAGAAGCGTCACTGAAGTTATATTTGGAGCTCAAGAAAAACACGAGGCCGTCGTAGCTTTTTCTCACTGCTGACTGTGCTGTAAGAAGGCTGAATGAATTAGAAATAATTCTGAATGCTTAACATAATGGACTTAATTTAGTGTTTAATTAAATTATTCGGATATGAATTTGAGGTTTGAGAGAATTGAGAGAAACAATAATTATGCTACCTTCACATCAACCATTTGCATGTTGACCATTGTAGAATCACAACCATTGATGAATAAAGAAATAAAATTGGTTCACGAGATTAGTCAATGAGGTTAGAGAAACAATTAGTTACGCTAACGTTTCGAAATATTTAATATCTTCATCAGGGCTAAAGTATAAACAATGAACAGAGCATGAGGACAACATACATTACAATAACTTGATTGTTAAATAATTAACACAAATAAAACCAAAAAATTAAAAAAATAAAATTATAAACTAGGATAAATAAAACACCAAAATATAGAAAGTACACACCTTAATAATAATCATACAGGTAACCTCTCATTTCAAGCCACTGTGTGTATCGTTGTATCGTGTGTATCGCAGATGCACTGTGTGTATCTGCCTCCAGGTTGCATAAACGTACCTGCAGAAATAATAAATATCTATATCAATCTAAGATGAGGTCTGTCGTGTTCTTAAACGGAATTTGTACTCTTTGAAATCGATAATCTATGCCCGCCTCGAGACTACAGGTAGAGTGTCCATTTTTAGGCTTCCCTAATAAATACTAAAATATAAATCTCTGTAGCAGAAAACGGTGGATAGATCTAAGAAAGAATGTCTGAGGTACAGCGAAGACGCAACCTATTGCATAACTAATCGTTGAAATGAAGGAAAAGATAGTATGCATTCTTGCATTACACACGTCTACAAAAAAACAACAACTTTTTTTGGTTTCAGGGACTCAAAACGTGTTTATCTGTCGAAGAAGTGGCGCTTTTCTTGAAATGACGAATACATTCCTCTACTCGGAGCGTAGAAGTCAGTAAAAATGTATATTACTTCTGTCAAGTTTTTCTTCTCTTCTTTTCTCTCTGTTGTCACAGGAATGTTATGAAACTTTAAAATTGTTTTACTTTGCTTTTATGGTTTTTACAATGATATGCGACTTAAAACATGTAAATTAATACGGTGGTGTTAATAACCGTTCTCTCAGTCGGCGGTTCATTTGAGCTTTTCATACGGAGACATTCAGCAAAGCATTCTAGTGGCGCAGCTGCTGGTAAGTAGACATCGACACCAAAACATCGATGTTGCCAATCATCGATGTTTAAAATTAAAACAAACATGTCAATAATACACTGATGTTTGTAAAAATTGCTATACCCAGAAGGAATGGTCGGAATCACTTAAAAATCGGTGGATGTTTAGAACAGTGTATCCATAACAAATGATTAAATTTGCATAGAGATTGCATGCACATTGGCTTAGCAGCGCCCTCCTCTGTGTGACAGGTTAGGTTACTGTTACACCCACTCAGTGGGTGTAGAGCCGTCAAACGACGAGAAAACGCGCAAGCAAGTGCCGGTATACCTCGTCGACGTCAAAGGGCGCAATATCAGCACCTGAGTGAGTTAGACCGGGGCAGAATGATCGGTCTCCAAAACGCGGTTTTGTCGTACTGTGACAATGTTGCTCGAACGGGGCGCGCTGCTACGGCAGTGATGCCTGTGAGGAACCAATAGATAGAAGATGATTGTACATGGTGACGAGCGGCATACAATGTGACCCCAGCGAGAGATGTCCGCCATCTTGTCCGCATGACCGTCACCGACTTTGGAGCACTGCAACGGGTGTGGTTATGTCTGCGTCGACGATTCGACGCCGTTTGCTGAAGGCTGGACTGGTGGCACGCATTCCACTGGATTGAATTCCGTTGACTAGAAACCTCCATCGCCTCAGAGAGCCATGTCCACGTGAACATGTTCACTGGGGTCCCGGGTGGCAAAATGTAGTGTTTTCGGACGAGTCTCGCATCATTTGTGCTACAGCAATGGCACCTACGTGTTCGACACTACTATGGTGATCACAGTCTGTCACGTGCATTGTTACGCACCATAGCGGACAAACGTTGGATGGTTTGAAGCGCCATTGGCTACAATGTGCGATCTCGCCTCATACGTACTGAGGGCACGACGTACTCATACGTACGATCTGATCAGCAACCGCTACATCAGGCGTGTACTGCTCCTCGTGCTGCCTCGTGCGTGCTAAGCGTGTACTGTCTCTCGTGAAAGCAGCTCCACATACCATTTTCTATGGTTCTGCTAATTTGCAATTTATTTCCATAGCAATATTATTCAAACTGTTTAAGAAAACTTGCTTGAGTAAAAATGTTACTCAACAGTAGCATTTCTATCTATTTCGCACAAATCGGTGCATTATATCTAGAGGTTTATGTCGCTGTATTCTTCTTGTTCCTTCACTATTATCTAAGATATTAATGTCAATATGATTTGAATGGTTTTACATTCTTCTATGGTATTTCTGGCTATCAGACGTAATTTATTCTTTGATGATCTTGATTTGAATATCATTGTGGATCACTTCATTGCGGACATGCGTAAGCGTGTTTGTTACTGATCGAAGATATATGAACAATTTCGATTTTGGAGACACTGGCTGAACTTCGAAGCTGCAAAGAAAGCAAAGTTCAAACACAATTTTTCTCCATTTAAGGAGTACAAAACTTCAAGTACGAAAGGCAAAAGAAATTGATTTAGCACGTACAAGTTCATGTTCGCGCCATGTTCGCCACCAATCAGTTATCCCTTCTAAATTCACTTTCTGTGTTCAAAATGTTGCTCCTTCTTACTTTTTCGGTAATCTGGAATAATACCATCTTCCTTAGTTCTTGAAGTATGCAACGCCTCACGTCTGCCTCCTCCTCAACAGCTTCATTTTCCTGACCTCAAATATTTGTTTTGAATGTCGGAAATTTCAGATGTTCAAAATCTATTTCTTACTCGTTTTAAAGAAAAAGAGTAATTTGCACATAATTTGGGCTTTAAATTAATGCAATTTAAAAAAAACAGTTTCTAAGAAATTGTTCAAATTTTTTATGTTGAAATTGTTTCGACTGATAGAAAAAGGAACTCTTGAAAGAGTGGTACGGGTCTCGTTTTCGTTGAACAATTTAAATTTTCAAAAAATTGCAAATTTAGAAACAATGCGAGAAAGTATGTGCTGAAAAGCACCACTAGTTCACTTGGTAAATACCAGAAAGCACCTATTGCGCGGCCTAGAAATAATTTGTGATGGTTAGAAATGTGAGGCGTAGTCTTACGTTAATGTTTTATTACACAAGCTTTTCTTTTTTTTATTTAAGGTCGCATCAACTTCTAGGTGATTAGCGACCACTATTGCGTGGAACGGTATGGTAACTGTGAGGATGACACGATATGATGATGTTAGGGGTGAAAGGTCGCACACAATACAACCATGCCTGAGGTAGAACTCGAACCCGCGATCCTTTGGTCCGAGATCGCTACGACACTTCTGCCTTAACGATCACGGCCATCAGGACCGGCAAACTTTTCCTTATTATGATACTTTGTCGGATATTTCTATTAAAAACATTATAACTGCTCGGAATGTCGCACTTCTTCCCGAGCGTTGGTTGAAAATCTAATAGATATCAGGTAACTTCTTAAGAAACAACGTGGAACATTTGCATAGTGCATTGGGTGAAACGTGAGTATGGATGAAAAGGTTCCATTCAATTCTAATCTATTACAAGTGCTTTTTCACAAATTATTCCAAATATTTTCTCATTTTACCTCGTGTGCCCTCAAATATGTGAATGAACTTCCCACCTGATTGCGACGGCAGACACTTCTCTGCGACTAATGTATATTGCGAGTTGCGTCCATATGTTACATTCCTATACGTCTGCATATTATGGGAAGTTAAGTAATAGAAATTTTGTAAATAAGAATTAAAAAATGATGCAGATAATAGAATCTTGAAACACCACAGACATTTTTTAAATATTTAAGGTCTGTAATGAAAGGACTTGCTAGGATTCTGATGATGAGTAAACAGCGCAGAGTCGAGTTTACAAATTTCAAACATTTTTGAATCGAGAACTATAATATCTCTTTCTTACTGTACACACGTCCTATTAAAATATTGATGTAGAGGAAAGTAGAAAATTTATACTCATCACTTTTGAAATTATCGCTAACAAGTAGTGATAACACGTTTGGAATTATCACAACAGTTCTTTTGAAAAAGTCTCACATTGTAGTTGATCATGTAGCCACAGTGACTCCAGCAACGGAACCGTACCTGAGCTGACTGGTTGTAGACACTCGGCCACAGAAGTGACTGTGCAGAATTAGCAATACACGAGTCGTCAAGGAAGGACGGACGCGTCATGTCTAACCTGACAGTTTGACCTTGACCCTGACAGTCCCCGAGGAAGGACAAAGCAGACGTGCGGCGCGGGTCATTGACGGCAAAGTTTGCCGGCGTACGCTATTCGTACGGGACGAGTGTTAAAGAGCTACACGACAGACACAGATGATGTTTCAAAGTTGCGTGTTGAAGTTGAACGAAGTGGGCGAATGATATACTTCACAGCTGCAGGATTAAGATAATCGGCGTGGAATCAGAAGCATTGTGTATTACAACTTGTATACACTGTCTATTGTAATGTTATTAGTGTTCGTGTAAATAAAACGTAATTGCTTTAGATCCATTTACCATTTACTCTTAGCTTGGAGGGGATCCTCACTCCTTAATTACCCCCACTCTGCAGTAGTTGGTTTATAAAGTGCTCAATATGTCATGTTAAATTTGGCATTGGTATCTGGGCTTAGTAATCATTTTCTACAATGTTCATGGACTTACACTCTTCACTTGCAACCATTTGTGAATAAATGACTCGAGCAAATAGAATATGATTATTGTTCCTTTATAGTGGTTTTATTTGTCGCACATTGCGCAAGAGAATAAACGACTGTCTAATTAGCATTTAGTTCATTCATTTCATTATATCACAAACTGGAAATGTTCAAAACAGGATGATGGCTATATTCTTCTATCGTACTTAAAATATTATACGTCACGATTATTACGTTGAGATATTCAGTGTTGTTATCATCACAACGGGTTTTATAATTAACGTAATTGAGTCAGTTTTAGTAATTATTATGTTATTACGAGAAATTTATTCATAATGTTATCCTTCTACAATTGTGTGAATAATATTGTCCCAAACAATAACCTTTTTTTGATATTTTGAAACATGATCGAAATACGACTTAACAAAACGTAATCATCATGATATTCAAATTGTTTGGAAATTATGCATGTTAAATATGGGAATAAAAATTCAAGTCATTTTTAAATTCACAAATTTATGAGGCAATGAGGAATAATATAACATGTTTGGAGACCTGGTCTTAAAAACGTTTGTATTTTCGTTCGTTCTTTTCAAATTTTTTATCCTTCGCGACTCCAAGACATCGAAAACTGACGCTATTTCTGTGTCGAGTATCGAAAACCGCAGACCACTTCACAGCGCGGCTGTCGAAGCAGGGAAAGTATTAAATACGATGCAGGGGCAATTGATTCCCGATGGAAGCGGACCGTGCGGGGATCCTGAGAATATCGAATTCACACGAGGCTGCTCGCGCCGCCTTAACACCGCCGCCTGTCACCCGAGAGCCCTATCTGCGCGCGGCGATGGCGGCGGCGGCGGCGGCGGCGGCGGCGGCGGCGGCGGCGGCGGCGGCGACGCGCGCGGCGCAGGGCCCGTATCCGGCGCCCATGCGACGCCCGGCGCGGCGCGGAGCGGCGCGGCGCGGCGAGGCGTCCCGGGGGCGGTCGAGGAGGGGGAGGCGGTGGCGGGGCGGCGGCGCCGAGCGCAGCGCCTGCGCGGCGGTGGCGGCGGCGGCGGCGCGCGGCGCCCGCGGCAGTGCTCCGGCGGCCCGCGACCCTCGCACGCGAGCGCGGCGGCCGAGTCGGCGGCATCGGCGGCGGGGCAGGAGCAGGCAGCGCAGCGACGCACGGGCGGGCGGCGGGGGCGGCGGCTTCCGGGCGTCCAGGGGCGAGGCGGCGGCGGCGGCGGCGGGCGGGCGGCGGAGATGGCGGGCGCGGGCGGGCGGCGCGGGCGAGCGGGCGGACCGCGACGCCCGCGCTAGCGCGTGTGTGCCCCCGTCGCGCGCGTGCCCGCGTGTCCCCCGTGCGTCCCGTCCGCTCGCCGACGCACGTGCCCCTCCGGAGCACACGCGCGCGTGCGTCCCCGCGGGGCCGGGCCGGGCGGGGCGGAGAGGGCCGAGCGGGGCCGGGCCGGGCCGGACCGGGTCGGGGCGGGCCGCGCGGGCTGCCAGTCGCCGCCATGCCCACGACGAAGGTCGTCGTGCTGGAGCAGTACGTGATCGAGCTGATCAACGATTCGGCGACGGCGGCCACGACGGCGGTGGCCGGCGGCGGCGCGCCCGATGACGACCTGCTGGTGGGCGCCGGCGGGCCCGAGGCCGCCGCCGCCGCCGCCGCCGCCGCCGCCAACGCCACCGACGCCGCCGCGTGGGACAACGCCACGCAGGCCGCCAACGACACGGGCCTGTTCGCCGAGGACCCCGCCGTGCAGCTGCTGGTGATGGTGGGCACCGCCTTCGTGCTGGGCCTGCTCATCCTCGCCACTGTCATCGGTGAGTGAGACTCCCGGCCGCGCCGCCTGGCTTCCGGCGATTCCGTCTGCCGCTGGCGTCATCCGTTGTGTAAGGGTGACAGTGATGGGGCCGTCGTGAATAGTGTCGGACGTGTGCCGGTTTCGTACACTCAAGGTCGCCGGGCCAATACCGGCGCGTGCGAAATGTTCACTCACTTAGCGGGCATGAATAGGAAGTTACTCGCCTATTCAGCCTTCGAGTACATCAATGTCACGAAAGGAATAACACGCGCATCTTTCTCAGAGCTACGCTGAATTAATAGTGTCTACCTATTTTAAATCGTCGATATGAAATAAAACGATTTTTAATGATTTCTTAATATATTCTATGAAAATTAGAAACAGCTTTTTAAGTCAATATATAGGAATTTGTTATTTATTTATAATTTGTATAACTAGTTATGTTCATGCGACCACGACTTTTTACTTAGTGCTTAATTGTAATGAAAACAAGACATAAATATAGTTCTTTCTCTTACATTAGGAAAATTTTTTAAATAACATTCTATATTCGAAATTTGTAATAAATTTTTGATCTGATCTTTTTACCTCCGGAACCATCTTATTTTCTAAACTCATTGATGTTTCATTCTTTTTATAAAGGAAATTATTTGTAATTTTTGCGAAAGTCACACTTGTATTCTAAAAGTCTATACGTACAAAAGTCAGAAAACTTATATGTGACGTTAAATACGAAACACATTAATTAAAAAAAATAATCTCTTTAATGTTATCTTTTTTACAGCTATTTATTTTTTTTGAGGTCTTTGTCTACTGTAAATCATGTACCAAGCTTCTGCGGAGTTCATATGTTACCAGTGAAGTCGACCATTCAAGAGTATCAACTTGAGACTTTAACATGTTCTCTTAATACCCTTAATGGCAAATTTGGCCCTGCGTCTTTGCCAACGCCCTTCTACTTGTTGCTTGCACATTATGGAGCAGCAAGCAAGACTAATACCCCGGAACTAACTGCATCGAGGAAGATGGAGTTACAACCGCCTCATCGTGCGTCTTCTCACTTTTGATATATCGAACTTTCAGGCACTGCGATGGCAGTCAATACAACCTATATATAGTCTTTTTTATAAATTTTTAAGTTGTACCACACTTTCTTGTTTTTGTGTTTGAGACTTAGAAGAATATCTTATTTCATTTCCACAGAATAATTACAGTTATTACAAAAATTAATGATTTACATCAATGCCGCATGACATTTATACGTTAACCTTTCATAGTAATTGTCAAATTTATTTATTTAAATTTGTAGTCTTTTCTCTAACTTTTTAAGTTATACCACACTTTCTTGTTTTCGTGTTTAAGATTTAGAAGAATGTCTTATTTCATTTCCACTCACTAATAACAGTTATTACAAAAAATAATGATTTACATCAATGCCGCATGACATTCATACGATAACCTTGCATAGCAATTGACGAATTTATTTATTTAAATTTGTTGACGAAATGTGACCATTTGACCTTGATATCTTTCAGGAACGGTGGCTATACTGAGAACATAATTCTTGGCACCCTAACTAAATTACTAATGTTAGCTACATTATTTAAATTAGTTTGTAAAATAGTGGCATATAAGAATTGCGAAAAGGAACATCGCGGAAGGGTTTGAAAAATTGTTTCTTTATCTACATTTTCTTTCTTTACTTATAATATATACTTATTCTTCTCGTAAGTGAGCATTACTTTTAAACCGCGAATCGTTAGTAATTTTTCATAAGAATTTGTTTTAGACAATTTGTTATTATTTTGTGAATGTGCGATATCTGCGTTGCACGAAACTGCACTGTTCGAAACTGTACGAAATTTCAAGTCTTATTACACGGCTGTGGTTTGATAATGAAGGCCAAATTATAATTTTAGTTATTTGTGTTTATTGTCATGTAAATATAAGCATATAGGAAGTTCCACCATGTTCAATTTATGTACTTTTACACATTCACATTTGGCAATTTTATATGCTAGGGGTGAAAATGCAGTATTGTGGTTATCTAAATACTATCTGATACATCTACATGGCTGTAATTTATGGTTCTTATTCCAGTAATAGGATTCCTTTTTTTTCGTGTATAGGCCAACTCAGACCACGTGTGCATCCTGCTTCAGCAGGTGCAAGTACCTTTCTGGGCTGTGTGTGTTGATCGGCATTTTAGCTGAATCACAATGTTTATGCTCCAAGGTTGTTAGCCCTGGAGGCATGGACGGTACTACTGCCCTAACGATCTCGCCCATCTGACTGGCTAAGATGTCCTTTGTTAAGAGTAGTTGAATATTTTTTCATTTCCAGTTAACATTCAAATGAGAAGTTTTATCATCGACATTTGAAAAATGTTTCCGATAACTTTGTTGTATTTGTGGACGACATTAAACATTAAAATCACATGATATGTTTAACACAATGATTAAAAAAGTTTATTGTGCGTATTTTGGTTTCAAGTTTGGTGATCAAGACGAAAGTTGGGCTCCACGTCCATATTGTGTAAGTGCAATATGACTCATATTCACTGGATGAAAGGCAACAGCAACGTGATACCATTTGCTATCTTTATGGTGTGCCAAGACTCATTGTGATGATTGCTACTGCAGTTTTACAGAGCGATGTTTATGAAACGTAAAATGGAATAACCGATAACTTCTGTACTCTCAGTCCTGTTTCTCGTGTAGAAGGCGTACCTGTACCATCTTCTCTATTCAACTGGAAATATGTTAACATTCAGAAGTCAAGAATTATGGATGAATCACAAAATGGTAAAAATAAATTCTCGGGACACATTTTTGACCCTAACTACAGACCTAACAGTTCCAGGGAGCGTTTAATCGTCAAACGAACTCGATGTTTTGGTGAGACATCTGGGACTATCAATGCAAAATACTGGACGTCTCGCTCTAAATTGCAGAATTGGAATCTATGGGTACATGAAACAAGTATTACATTCTTCAGGAAAGAAAATTTGATTTACAGAATGAAAGGAAATTTTTGTTCATGTTTAAGTAAAAAGGTTTAATAGAGGAGTCATAACTGGAACATTAACCTTCAGCGTGGCGGTGGTTTGCTAGTTAGGATTAAATTAGAAGTTATAAAAATTTTTGTGAATGTTTGGATGAAACAGTTAACGTTTTAAAGGTACAATATGACTTTTCCACAGTTAAGTGTAGCCTAACTTAAAGAGGACATTTTTAGTCCTCAAATTGAAAAAGTTATTTTTAACGTTGTCTTTAAATAATAGCTTAATCAATGTAGTAGCTCATAAAACGCTTGTAAAGGTGATAAAAGGATATTTAGATAATAAAAAAGATGAAAATTACAAAATTTAACAGAAGAAATTCCTCAGTTCTACCGAGTCATGAGGTGTCGCACAGTTTGAACGGGAACAGAGATTTCAAAACGACATTAGGACTTTGAAAACTCGTTGTCAAAGTCAATGTGGACTACTCTATGGGGACTACTGCTATTTTTTGAAGAAAGAACTTTTGACATTACAGGCAAGTGATAACGTTATATTTAATTTCTAATACGTTAATAATTTTCGAATCTTTACGTAGCCTAAAATACGTGTATTGTATGAATTACAATACTATTCTATGATAAGTAATTATTAAATGGGTTTCTGAATTACTTGGTCAATTTTCTCAATAACTGATAACATTGTTTTAACAAAAAACTGTACGAGTTAGAGATTTTGTGAAATAATTTTTCTATGAAACGAAATTAATCTTACGCAGTACGTCATTGACGTAATAATAAACATCTTCTTTTGTCTTCTAGTGTTTTGGAAGAGTAAATTAACAGACCACATTCAGTATCGGAAGAATATTATTATACGTTATAATTCATTGTACGTATAACAAGTACATAATAAATTATAATACATTGAATAGCTAGAGAAAATAAGAAAAAACAATACAGAAATTTCACGATAGATTACAATAATCCGATAACAACTATTGCATCAATATTTGATTAAACTATGGCCTGAATATAATATTTCAAATGTATTATCCCTGCGAACATATACATAGAAAGAAATGAGGAATGACCTACTGTAAGTGACACGAAACTAGATATACAAATTTTTCATTTCTGAACATTTAGTCAGATATGATTATTTTAACCAACGTTTGACATTGAGCGACAAATAACAACAATGTAAATCATATTTATTTACATTTTACAGAATTGATTTATTTTACGATTGAAGGAGTCTGTAAAAGGTAGAGCTAACCTAAACACAAAGCAATGGTCTTAGAATGTCTGCTAAAAAACAAACATTAGATCAAAATTCTGAACAAACATGTTATATAACTATGATATGTGGGCAGAATGCAGCCAGAAATGTATATAACACTAAGACACGTTTCAATTTACTAATTGTTTTTCCTCTGGTGGACAAAACTAAAAGATATGTGGTTTAGCCCGATCGCTTCAATTGTGTCGAACAACAATAGCTGATATATGCAAGAAAAAAAGAAATAGCAAAGTGGGCTAGTACAGTTATAATGAAGTTGTAATCAAATAATTTGAATTTGCAAAGTTTGAAATCCATGACCACCATAATCTATATAATTTTTCAGTAACCGGCATTAAAAAAGTTAGAGCAACAGAAATATTAAGCGATTTCCTAAATACGTTTTCAATCTGTATTATCTGATGATACTACTAAGGACTTTTTTAATAGAGATAAATGCTTTTGAAATTTTCTCGAATATTTTACATCTCTAGAAAACTGGCAAGTAGTAGCGTTTGAAATCATTTAACGACGGAAAAATGTGAAAAAATATATTAGTAAATAAGAAATTCTTACCGAATCACTAAAACAATCACTAATTCAACGATTCAAAGTAAAACAGGACCCAAAGCATTAAAAAAAGTAGGGTAAAAATAGCAAACCTAACTTTAATCCGCGGTCACACCCACACGTCATCCGACCTAACGCTTACCCGACCACGTTGTAGCCATAAAACTTCCGCGTTTCCGTTGCACGTCGCGCACATAACGTGGTCGCGGGTTCGAGTCCAGAGCGGTTCAGGCTCAGGGGATAAAGTTGCAATAAACCGCGGCCCCGCGTGGGTGTGGGGGGGGGGGGCGCAGGAGACGAGACGCGATCGCCGTGGCCGTGGGGGGGGGGGTGCGTGCTTCTTGACCTTTCCCCCGCAGGCGCCACCCAGGAGAGAACGACCGTGGAAGAGGACGGATTTACACTATGTGACCAAAAGTATCCGGACTCGGCCAAAATGGTGTTGTGGTGTGGTCGTGTTTTTCATGGACGGGGCTTGCACCCCTTGTTGTTTTGTGTGGCACTATCACGGCGCAAACCTACGTTGGTGTTTTAAGCAACTTCTTGCTTCGCACTGTTGAAGAGCAATTCGGAGATGGTGATTGCATCTTTCAACACGATTGAGCACATATTCATACTTCACAGACTGTGGCGGTGTGGTTACACAAGAATAACGTCCATGTAATGATCTGGCCTGTTCAGAGTTCTGACTTGAATCCTATCAAACACCTTTGGGATGTTTTGGAACGCTGACTTCGTGCTAGGCCTCACCGACGTATAACGATACTTCTCCGTGAAGAATGAGCTGCCATTCCCCAAGAAACCTTCCAGCACCTGATTGAAAGTATGCCTGCGAGAGTGGAATCTGTTATCAAGGCTAAGGGTGGGCTAACATCCTATTGAATTCCAGCATTACCGATGGAGGGTGCCAAGTCATTTTGAGTTACGTGTCCATTTACTTTTGATCATAGTGTCTGTGTGTGTGCGAACGCCAATAAGTAGTGGTGACTCATGCTTAAGTTGAACAGTTGCACAACGCCTATATGATCGAAAAATATTTTCTAAAATGTTAGGAATATACATTTAATGACATTCAATATTCAGGGCAGTACAGGAATACCGATGTATTTGAAATCATTTTGAAACCAAAGATCTTCCAACTGGAGCTCTCTCCGGCTTCTGGTGCCCTCTCAGGTATTGCACCACGCTCTTGACTCTCTTTCTGCGTTTACTGCATTTACTCTTTGGTTCTTCCTCTCAACACGCGTTAATATGGGGTCTTCAGTGACGCAACTAAAAAACGGTCACCCATCTTGCCGAATGATGCTCGGTGTCCCAATTTTCTGTCTTCGTCTGTCACTAGCTCTAACATACTTTTACGTATTTCGCGTGTTATTGAAAGTACATAAGTTGGGTTGATTATTTACGGTATTGAAGTTCTGTTTTTATTGAATGTCTTATTTATGATTTTTGGAGAATTTGTTTTCATTTGGTACTAGGTTTATTGATTCAAAATGAACACTTGATGAATTCTTTATGTAAAGTCGTCTCTCTGGGCGGATGCATATTTTCGCCTGCTGCAGCCTGCAGTTATTGTCGGACAGCGCTGGTGGGAATACGAGCGCGTGTGTGGAACGATCTTTCATTATTACAAAATACACCAGGATAGCGCAATTTTCGAAATAAAGTAATTTTATTTGTGTAAAACGTGTCAAAACAATAGTGCTTATTGCAACGTGCTGGAGTCGACTATCGTCTTTTCGAAACCAAGTTCTTTTTTGCTTTGTGTGAATTATACTATTGTATACTGCATAATTCAGAACTAATACAGAAACTTAACTGCCCAGTGAAAATCAAAGCCAGAACCACGTGCGTGGAAGGTGTACGTACCTGAAACGGAACTACGCGTAACATTATGAAACTAATTTTTTAACATAAACTTTAATTTAACTTAGTTTTAATTAATTTACACGAATTGCTGACATTTTATTATATATTAGTGTTTTGAATTTTTTGAAATTACATTTCCGTTATTCGACGGGAGATGCAACCTCCAGTCCCTTAGGGCACCAGCCGTCACTGTCAATAAACAATGGAACATGGGCCGTTGATTTAAGCGTCATACGCTAAAATATGTGAAAATACCAAATTAGTGTCTTTTAATATAATACTTACTTATACTTTTACCAATGACTGATTAGTGTAACCCTACTATAAATTTGACTATCAATTCCACTAAATAGCACAGTTCTGTTTTTATTGATTTGTTTAGTATTTCTCTTGAGGCAAAGGTGAACTACGTTAACTAGGATTTATTTGAAATAAATTTATTAAGATTCTTCATACATTGATTAAGAATACTTTTTCTTAAAATTCATTAGACGTTCTTCGGAGACATTTTGTCCTGCCCAAATCTCGCACAATTTTTTAGAAATTATTTTGAATAACTTAGAAACAAAGTACTCAAACATACGTATTTTTATCTGATTAAATAGATAGGGTTGTTAGTTCCGTAAGTGTAGTACATGCTTTTTCACGGGAGGGTGGCGGTGATCTTCCTTCGAAGAATGGGGAGATCCGTCGGAGATTTTCCCTCACCAGGTATCTCCCACCAGCGGTGCATTGTCGCAGAACAAGTTCTCAGCTCCTAACTCGTCTCCCGGCATGTGAGATAGTGTAGTATGTAAGTGAATTGGGTGAGGATAGGACAAGAATGAGGAAGGAAAGATCGCGCGCGGTCCGTGATCCGTTTGTTAGCGTACTTCTCAAGCATTCGTCTGGTGTTAGTTGAAAAGAATACAGAAAATTAGTTATCAGAGCAACCGGCCATTATAATGGTCCTTCAAAGAGAGGCTGAACTCGATCTAGTAATCTGGTCAGTGTGGAAAATCTTGCCGCCGTCGGAACTCTACTAACTCCGGTCAGATGCACTGTAGATATATCAATTAATGCCCTGCACCATATAAGCCGGTAAAAATTATGTTCCTTATATGAAAGTGACGTTGACAAATAATTATAAAACTTTTTTCAGTTTGTAAAAACAACTCAGGCCAAGAGTGATCACTTCAATTTACGTTATTTTACTACAAACGTATCTCGTGTTAATTGAGGGATGGGGAAATTGGACCCAAGACCAGGAAAAAACACTACAGTTTTCATCATAAGTCTGTTTGATGCACTCCGGTGGGGAATTTAAAAACGGCAATGATGGTGTAATGGTTAGCGTATCGGACTGTTATACCCTAGTTTGCGGGTTCAAATCTGATTGATTTTTAGGGCGAAAAAATCCTTCTTACGCCTTCCTTCGGAGTGGAAGTAAAGCCGGCTGTCCAGTGTTAGTAGATTTACTGCATGTAAAAGATCCTCAAGCTTAAATGAAGACTCAGAGCTAAATTCAAATCGCCTGTTTCGTCACCCAAGAAATACCTCCTTTGTCCGCTAGTTGGAAGAGCGGGCCTGATGGCTGAAGTCTCGTCACGTAAAATAAGGCAACAATTTAATTCAAATTCTATTACTAGCAGTAGAACAATTAGAGAAGTTTGTGTCGTCGGTGTTTTATAAAATGAACAAAGCCGTTACCATTCCTTAGTGTATTATATAAACAGGGCAAAGGGGGATTGCAGATCGATTTATGTTTTGACCCTCCTCAGACCACGTATTTGTAGCAGCAAAGGCAGGCTCTCTGCTTGTAGAAATCTGGTCCGGTTTTGGAGTGATGATGAAAATAATGAAGTTCCCAAAACAGACCGACTGGCGCACTTGCATTGCTCTTTTACTCGCGATCTCTTTCAAATCAGTCTATGAGAGCGAGAAAGCAAAGCAGTTTCTATTTGCCTCATATCATTGCATTTCAATAAAAGTTCGGGATATTGCAAGTGTTTACGAACAAAGGGAAATTGGATTTATACAGCTGCATAAAATTTCCATTAAACAAATGGAAACTATGCACTTTTACTGCGCACTGAGCTTTATTTGAGAACCAAACAACGGAATTAGCAATTGCTTTTTGGACAAAATAAGCAGAGCCTCGGGTAGCTCATGATATTGTATTATTGCTTTTGGTGCGCTTTAAATGTAGGGAACGAGATTTAGAATTTTGGATTTAACCACAGCACCATTTCATTTTGGATTTATCTGTAGAAATAATGCAGCATTATAGCCAAAAATAGATCTTTCATGTAGTGGTCAAAATTTGTCTGTTAAAAACCACTGACAAATACATCTTTACAATTTCATTTTTTTTTTATTTTCTTATAATAAAACATTTGTTAAATGTAATTCGGTTACTATAATTAGTTATTTGTGACTCAAGTTCAGTAAAAATGAAAACACTTCATATGCACAATAGTTGAACTGCCGGTCCGGATGGCCGAGATCGCTAAGGCAGTAGTGCCGTAGCGATCTTGGACCTAAGGATAGTGGGTTCGAGTCCCGGGCGTGGTTGTATTGTGTTCGTACTTTCACCCCCAATCATCATATCGTGTCATTCTCATAGTTACCATGCCGTTACTCGCAATAGTGGTCGCTAATGACCTAGAAGTTGATGCCACCTTAAATATCGAAAAGAAAACACCAAAAAACATTTGAATATTTTTAAGAATTAATTTTTATTTTCAAGAGAATAGAGTTTTTTGAATCGAAAAATATTTGTAAGAGAGTAGTCCTAAATATATGATATATAAATTCCGATTTACAACATCAATTTTTATCATATGACCTTTTTCTGATAATATCCATTGTAATAACATGACTACTAGTGGGGATATTGGTGACATATTTCACGTCGATACTTTATTGAATGCAAACGCACAAATCCCAGGCGCAAAAATAATCCCCTCCTTTAATGTTTTTACCATTCAGATTACATCGTCCTACAGATTCGAGCAAAACTGCACTCAATCGCACTTTATCAAAGTGCGCAGCTTGCACGGACGGTCCTCGGAATTGGAGCAAAACAAAACAAAAAACAAAACAAAACAAAAAACAGTTCAATTTTGTATTCGTTAAACCAGAGTATGCGGGCTAATAAAAAGCGAGCATAACGCTCTCGCAACCAATAACAAAAATATCCGCCTAAAACCGCGCCGCTTCCTTCCAGGGCGTGGGCCGGCGGGATTACCCGCTGTGCGCCTCGCTGCAGCCTATCTGCGGCCCCGAAATTTCATTAGGGGCCGGTCGTTACGCGACCCAACGCGTCGCCCCGCGCGCAGGAGGCCGGCGCGCAGGGGAGGACGCCCCGGATTAAGGCGCCTTTTCACTGTCCTCGATAGAGACGTCGTGCTGGCACGGCGGACGACCGGTCTAGTGTAGACGGTTGGGACGGGTCGGTTTAGTGTAGGCAACGAGATAGAACAATAGATATCTATGGAGTGGCGATGTCCAATAATATCCACCTACCTTAACAATAGAACGTTTTCAGTCTCCGTAAACAGTCATCATTCAAATTCGAGACAAATAAGTGCAGGCTTGTCACAGGGTTCTCCACTATCCCCTACACTTTTTAATCTATACGTTTCTGACCTTCCTTAGACAACATTCAAACGGCAAAATTCGAGGATGATAAGGCAATTTTCCTAGTCGGCGATTTGCTAGTAAATATCAGAAACTCTCTTCAATTGTATCTCAATCTTATAGGTAGTTGGGTTGTTTATTTAAAAATCAAACTTAATCCCACAAAAACAGATATAAAAATATGCACTTTAAGACCCTATACACCTTCAGCACCGCTCACAATAAATAATGAACCCATTAACTGACTACCCCCAAATAGAACTGTAAAATATCTCTGGCTTAATATAGACACTAAACTGCACGGGAGCCAACACATTAATAGTAAAATACAACAAGCAAAAAATAAGCTACATCAACTAAAACCCATCATTAATCGATCTTCCCATCTCCCATTCCCAACAGCCATAAGCATCTACAAAACCATCGTTAGGCCACTCCTCCTATACGCCTATCCAGTATGGATCTCCGCGAAAACAACCTTAACAAGCTTCAAATAGTTCATAGCCAGTTTCTTAGAACTATTACAAATGCTCCTTGGTTTGTCACAAACTCACAGCTCCACAAAGAATTCCAAATGGACTCCATACAACACCATATAACGTATCCCTCCACCCAGTTCTATCATTCCATACCTCAAATTCCTCACCTAGCCAACTTCAGACTCCCGAAAACTCCTTCTCACAGAACCAGAATTAAAAATAGATATACATATCATACATTTCTAGACAAATTTTCCAAAATAGATTGTTTTTAGAGGTGTCTGCAAAACATTTCCTCACTCAAATTAGTATGTAGTTTATTTTTAGGTAAATTAGAATGTAAGCCTTTACAACATATGTATAGTGTATTGAAAGTACTGATCGTTGACCGGTTTTTGAGTCGTAAACTTTTGATTATTAATATTCATTATTAAAAATTATAATTAAATTGTTATCGGTACAAAAATATTATGCTTAACAATAATTTGATACTAAACCGCGGTATCGGGAAGTTCGATATGAAAATAAATATTTAAACGAGTTTGTCATAACTGTTTTGATACATTTTAATGTAACATACTACCCCTTTGCCAGTTACTACAGAATGTCAATATAATAAATAATAAATCTGTACTAAACGTAGTTGATATTCACTAACAGTCAATTATTAATTATTTAAATATTAATAATACTCCTGCAAATTATGAGCCCAACAAGAGAGTAGCACTTTAATGTCACATACGAGCTACAACTTCTACGCCAAAATACGCCCAAAATTTTAAGCAAAAATCTGTAGCACTTCTTACTTTGTTTAGCTATCAGAAAACATGGTGGCCATTAGTGCAAATTGCTTCAAGCAGGAGCGCTGTATTTGTACACAATTCCTCTTTATATACTAACCCAAGCTCGTTGAGCGTAGGGAAGTGTTGACGTGTCGCTACGTGTATACTACTTGAATCTAGTATTATTATCTTGAATCTAGTATGCCGATTATTTTGGCACTTATTTCGGCTAAAATGAATTAGAGGGAACGTGGTCAGTGTGTAATATGTGGAGATGATTCACATTCATTTTACGGACTTTGGCTGACCTGTGCTGGGGCTGTGGTACTCCCTATTATTTCCTAATTCCACTAATAGAAGAATTTCTGCATGAAAAAAATTCATTTACGTTGCTAGAATATGAAAAGGCGTACTTTAAAACTTCTATGTAAATAATATTTCTGACATAAATTTATTATTACTTATTTAACTGTAGATATGTTGCTAGTTTAATTGGAAAGCTGATGAAAATGAACAGCGCAGGCCCTTTGGTTTCAGCGATGGTGAGCATGTCTGTTGACCTTCATTGTGTTTGGTTTCACTTTTAATTTTCCTAACAGAGAATTTATATGAATATTCTTACACGGTTTTCGCCATGATATACAACAAAATCAATGTTATTTTAAGTGATGATATTAGAACATACTAAATCATTCCTGCAAACTATCTTTAATCTCCAACTAGACTCACTGAACTGACACCTCCGACGCAGTATCATCAGTAGATAGAATGCAATTTTGGGAAGCATGTATGGGACAGTTCCGAAACGTACGTTTCAATTTTCTCCCACAAATACGAACTTTGCCCAAGAACCACATTTTTAACATTTTATTGTCATCTGCTTTAGGGTCACTTAATCTAAACGATTGGACAAGAAATTCTTTTAGGTTTTCGATTTGCGCCGATTGCGTTCGTCGAAGTCAGTTAGCGTATTCCGCTGCGCCAATGAAATTGCTAATAGAATAGAGCGAGCAGGTTACAAATTCTGCCAAAGTCGGCGGACGCTGAGCGCTAACGAAGCTGCGGTGCAGGCGCCCGGAATGACAATTGGCCATTGTTACTACTTGCGGAATGGGCCACGTGGTACGTGTTCCGAATTCCCTTCCGTCTTCACAAAACAGTCCGTTGAAACGTGCGCTCAGACAGCCAATGTTTGCAGATGATTGTGACTTCGATCTTGTGCGCTACCGCTGAGCTGCTCCCGTCTCACGCTTAGACGCTTTTGTAAACAGTCAGAAAAAGAATCCCCTTCGTGTTTTGAGTAGAGGTAACATGGCAGATAATTTAATTTTATCAACATTTTTTGTTTGTAAAACTAATCGTTTGATTAGACGCATGCTCAGAGTATATTGTATTTTATTGAGTAAGAAACTCGTATAGATCTGAGAGCGTAGGCTTCCGCGGGCGGAGTCAGTATTTACTAGGCTGTCCGGGTGACGCCTCGTCCATGGCGAAGGTGCCGACGATTCGGTCGCCATTCTGCGATGGCGACCTATGATCAGGCACATGCTCAGAGTATTTTATATTTTATTGAGTAAAAACTCACATAGAGCTAACATGTGAGGTAACATGGTAGATAAATTAATTTCGTCAACGTTTTTTGTGAAACTATTCTTATAATCAGACGCATGTTCAGAGTATTTTGTATTCTATTCAGTAAGAAAATCCCGTATAGAACTGCCAACCATGAGAACAAAAATAGGATATATTACTTTTTTTTTCAATATAGAAATAATACATTTTATTTTATTGTGATTAAATTGAGATTTTAATAACCCTTTTTCACTTTATTTCTGTTGAGGTTGAAGTACCAGTTGTAGATGTAACTTGTAATATTGCTCTCAATAACATAACTTGATGGAATCGAATGGATATTCCGCACTTTGTAAGTGATTGTTTTAAAAGAGAAATTAATTTCTTACTCGATATTAACTTCGAGTGGGTAGCTTCTGAACTATGCATTTCAACATTATACGTTACACGAAAACAAAAAGAACCGTTGGAGTATACCAGATCCATGATACTGTAACAAGGAACCTTGTTACAGTATCATGGATCTGGTATACTCCAACGGTTCTTTTTTTCGGTGCAGGTATTGCGCGTGTAAATATTATATTATTGTTTAGCGTTCAGATTAAATTTCACAGGAAATAATATAGGCACTTCAAAACACTTAAATAAATTACAAAAGAAAAAATATTATTTTGCAGAATACTGCTTAAGAAACATAACCCGGGTCGCACCTACTGTCCTCAAACCTATTTCCTCAAAACTCTTGTCGCTACAAAACTTACCTGTCCCCATTACATTCGTGTCCTTTAGGATCACATAAATCTTGTTTTGAGGGCATAGGTCGATTTACTAGAATCCCCTTTCTGAACGAGAGTCGATGAAGTGGCTCAAACCAGGCGAAGCACCACCGAGAAAGGAAAAAGTGGCTCAGTTAGCAATGAAGATCATCGCAACACTATTTTGGGATTGCAAGGGGATTCTCGAAATAGACATTAAAAAAAGGAATACCGCCGCCAATGCAGCATATTATTCTTTTCTTTTGCCCAAACTCTGAAGGGCAATAAAAGAAAATAGACGAGGAAAGTTGAGTCGTGGTGTTTGGCTACTGTATGACAAGGCTCCAGCTCACACGGCTGTTGAACAGGCTGCACTGAATGATAGCAATTTAGCATCCTTTATCATCCACCCTACAGCCTAGATCTTCCGGCACGTGATGTTTACTTATTTTCGAAACTAAAGAAAGATCTTCGAGGAACATTTTCGGCGACAATGAACTGAAAGAAGTAGTTTATGGCATTTTGCAGACAAAGATTCTATTTTTCCACAGATATGAAAGGGGTCGTCCATAAATTACGTAACTCTCAAGAGAGGGAAGGGGTCTGAACCAGCGTTACGCTGCGTTACATAGGGGTAGAGGGTATTAGTTAAATGTTACGTAACATTGATATTAATTTTTTTATATTTTAAACATTTGCTGAAATGATTGATTTTTTAAGTCCTGTACTAAAACATTAACCAATTAATTTGTTTTAAAAACATAAATAAACTGTTGTTATTTGTTGTAAATTAATTTAATAAAAGGAAATACTTTTTCAACATTTTTTGACTCTGTGAAATTACGAAGAAAATATTGAAAAATAATATGAAATATATTTTATAACCCATTTAAATTGGTATAGTATACTCTCGCTAACGCATCATCGACAATGGCGCGCGTGTGCACAGCTTGTGATCAACCATTTCTCGCCCGAAAATTCTTCCTTCACTCACAACTTGCCCCTATCTTATTGTTAGATGCAACGAGCCAAAAAATTTCTTCTTTATGTTGAATTTTAATATTCAACACAAGTAAAATAAATTCAAATTCTTCTTACTGTGATATAATTTATTTTCACTTCTTTCATTTACAGAGGTGGTATTGTCGCAAGCGTTACGTAATTTTTAGGGGGTTCAAGCGCGCGTTACGGGTGCGTTAGAAGGGGAGAGGGGGTATTGAAAATCCCCCCAAATTTGCGTTTCGTAATTTTCGTAATTTATGGAAGTCTCCAAAATGTTCGTCAAAAGATGTGAAAAATGTTTTGAAGAAAAGTTGCATTATATTGAAAAATAGCATTGATGTTTTCTTTCTATCGTCTTTGAAAGTTTGACGGTCCGGAAGAGTTTGGAATTACCTTATATGGAGAATTGCTAGAGTAATGCAAATAAAAAGACATGGATTTGCTGCATCAAATGATACATAGTTTAATTAATGGACATTTCTACAAATGAGCATACACGAACACACTGAAAGTGGAGTCTGTGGTGGATGTTGTCAATATTGCATGTGATACCCCCTTGCATGCAAAGGCCTTACCTTATAACGATGTGGGGCGCTCTTAAGAAGTGTGTTGTTGTGGTTAGCTGGCATACGCTCCGACCCTTCCCAAAGGGAAGAACCACGATCTGAAATCTTTGAGATGCGTGTGTCTGACTGCAAGTCGTCTTCCTAATGCATCCCATTCAGGAGCTTAGGGGTTTAAGTCCATTGTGCCAATAGTTATAAGCTGTCCATGCGGGGTTTAAGTACGGTAATCGGGTGGGTCAACCCAGACGTTTGTATATTATTCCAGAAGAAATTCCTCCACCAGGTTGGCTTGAACTTAGGAACCCCAATGCACCCCAAAACGGCCGCACGAGAGGGTCCAACACCTCGTTTATGTATCAATCAGCAGCGACTGTACCGTGCTCGAAGACATGCAGCAACTCTAGTGGTGTAAAGACCAACTATATGCAACCGTTTGGATACAGTTGATCTTGAAATTTGCAGTCTTCCTACGGAGATATATGCTGCCGCTTACCGGAACAAACACTTTTTGCCTGATGTTGGCGGAGAGACAAGAAGTCATGAACTCGAGACGCGGAAACTTACGTGTACACACATATCAATCAATCAATCGGAACACAAAAGACTTGAATTGAATTGCATGGTCGGAAGTAGCAAAGAACTGTAATTTTTTTATTGTTCGGGAGACATCGTGACCTAGGCACTGTTGCCAACTTAGTGCAACTGTGCCTGTGGTGCGGTGTCTCCTGATCAGCCTTATTGAGTACACACGCAAGCGCCTTCATTTACATTGAATTAATTTTTTCTTTCAAATATAAGAATATTCAGTGGTATACGAGTAATTCTGAAAAATATGATCAGGATAATCAAAATACTGTTTGTCTGCTATTTCTTCAGGTGTCGCGCAATTCGTTCACATTTCTGGGCTGCCGTTTCTAAATCACGTGTCTTAATTCGGCTGTCGGAGAGCCGTGGAAGGCTCAGAATGGAGTGGGGAACGACTTTCCAAGCAGCGCGCATTTCGCAGGCGAAGGCGGCGGCGGTTGTAGATGGCGGCGGCGGCGGCGGCAGCAACGATGCAGGCGATGCGGTGGCGTCTAGAGCGACAAAACATGCTCGTTAAGTCGGCTGCTCTTAAAAGGACCTCAGTTTTCAAGGCAGGAGTA
>JAZDUA010000139.1:3000000-3105000 GCA_038098605.1 Gryllus longicercus
AGCAAATAAACCAGCGCAGCGTATCCTTCCCGCCAAAATTTTAATTGCAAAAAATAACAAATGTAAATTTCTGCAAATTACAAAGTTACGCGAAGTGCCCGGAGGGACACGAAAGAAAAACACTCGCAAGGCGCGAGCGCACTTCACCGCAGAGGATGCGTCCGACGAAACGCCCCGTCCAGAGCTCTCGAAAGACGTCGCGGCAAGTAACGCACGAGAGCGAAAGCGAATTTTTCCATTTCGCAGAGATTTTTCGGCAGACGATTCTACTCGCTCATTCACAAAGGCAGGCGCAAACGCAAGCCTCCGACGCGACCGACATGGCATCGAAAGGACACTGAATTCGTATGCTGCGTTATCTTCCGTGAATTGAAAGTAGACGTATAATTAATACGTAAGTACGTAACGTATAAGTAATATAATAATAAATATACGTAAAGTATAATAAATAATAATAAATATATACTTTATATATTTATTATACTTTACGTATAATAAATATACTTAAAGTGTAATAAATAATACTTCAAATATTATGAATGGTAATGAATATATTTTTGTTTGTTAAAATGTATGGGATAATAGAAATTAAAGTCATGTTTTATTAAGTTATGGAATTATTAAGTGCAGGAAGCTCAGCTATAGTGGGAGGATGAGAGGGGTTGCCTTGTGAACAGGTCCAAAATGCTGAAACTAGATGAAGGCTTTTGAAGTGTACAGTTTTTTAAATCCAAATGTCACGTAAATGTGTAAATTCAGTAAATAATTTTCGTTACATTTGTGGTAAAATTGCATTTTCGTCACAGAAAGGCAACCTCATGTCCCTTGTGAAATATATATCAGCATTACTTTCGTATGAAGGAAGGGGACCAGGATAAGTTATGTTCCACTTCGTGTTATATATTGAACACAAGTGAAAAATCCGATCTGAAAATCATCGCAGTGCTCTTAGAATTGCAACTGGGATATACAAAATACTGCTGTTTTTATGTGTGGAACAGCAGAGACAGGAATTCACGTTATATTTAAGCAGACTGACCTGCACGAAATTTGAACATAAGTGAGAGAAATAACGTTGCTAAGCCTCTCGTAGCCCAAAAAGACTGTCACTCAGACATATAAAGATGGGTTTGATTCAAAAGTTTGTCGAAGCTATCAACCATGAAGGACCGTCCTCTAGGAAATTAATAGGAACATTTTCTCTATTACATGATGCAAAAGCTAAGAAAGGTAGATTTGTTGAAGCACAAATTTGATAACTTGTAAAGGATCCTACGTTTGACAGAGCTTTGGAGAGGAAAGGAAAAAATCTTGAGATTTAGTCAGGGCAGTTATTCATAAATTTTTAGGGAACAAAAGAGATTACTACTCTCAGTTGGTGAAAGTACATCTGCAAAAATACTATCAACTTGGATGCAACATGTCCCTTAAAATCAATTTTATTCCACTTCCCATTAAATTTCCCCTCCGTGATGAAAATGGAGAAAGATTCCATCAGGACATTTATTAAATGGAACAATGATATCAGAGGAGTTGGAAAGGAGCAATGCTTGCAAAGAACTACTAGTCTATACGTAGAGATGTTCCGGAACTCACAAAAGGAAAGCCAAAAAGATGGTGATCTCATAAAGCTACCACATAATTCTCTTCAAACCCAGCAATCTTATATTGCCAGTAATTCATAATCTTTTATATATAACTGTCATTTAAATATATTCAAGTGAACTTTCAATGTTGTTTGCTTATATTATTCAAATTTAGTTTTCTCTTAATATGTTAAAATAAAATATTTCAATCTATTGGATATAACAAAAACAACAGCTAACAAACATTCGTTTTGTCATATTCGTTTTTATCAACCCAAACTTAGTAATATTTTACTTATAAAGTGAAGGAAACGTTAGATTGTTTTGGTTGGACAGTATTATCAAATAGCTGGTACTATTTTCTTTCATCGTGCATTCAACTAAATCAGCAATATAACATTCTTAATCAAAGAATAATCTGTGTCAGTAATATCTCTTAAAATAGGTCTGAAGTGTATTTTTTTTGCATTATATCAACATAAATACATTAGTTTCATGCAAACATTTTCCAGTTGGTGGAATGACAAAATGATGGAGAGTACTACAGTCCCAAAAAGTCATTTGAATGTAAACCATTTTTACGTGTTATTCACCGACCAGGCCTCATGCTAATTGGGATTAATTAAGAATCAAAATAGTTGGTCAAGTTACTGATCAGAGCATACAAATGAATGTCGCGTCCCTAACTAATGATGCAAGTTCACATAAGTACGTAGATCATTCACAGTGACAGCGGGAATTTTGCATGTGTAATTTCTTTGTTGTCATCCACGATGAAAAATAAAATGCTTTGTAATTGTTTTTACTACCATTGTACGTATATAGATGAAGTGAAAAGTATTTGTTTTCATGAAACTTTCTTAGTCATTAAAGAGTCAGTAAAGTGTCATAAAATACATAAAAGCCTAATTGTCTCGTTTTCTGCATGGAATATTTCCATTAAATACTCTGTTGTCACTTTAACGTCACCTTGTAACAAGATGAGAGGGCATTGACAACTGAATATCAAATAAAGAAGTAAACAGCATGTCTATTTAAGCATTAAATGTATCGGTGCTTTAGTGGTCAAAGAAACTGTATGCAAACCAAGAGACCTCGATTTAATATCAGATTGGGATGGATTTTGCTTTGAATAATTGAAAATATTGTTACTAAATGTTCTGTAGGTACTAAAGAATTTCAGATTTCGTGGTTTCCTTTGAGTTATTTACAAATCCTGAAGAAATAACAGAAATAATATTAGTGCCTATAATATAGTTCCTTTTATAGATGCCGTAAATTTGTAAGAGAAACACAAAATAATTGCTTTAAACAATCACCCAGCCCTGATGAACAAGAACAAAACGGATAATTTAAAGGCTTGGAATAAGAAATGAATAGAAGTGCCATTTTCACACTTTCAGGAAAAATGAGTTTAATATATACGTTAAACCTATTGACATATACTACTCCTGCCATTTATAATCACCCCGTAACACTATCAAGAAATGGGTCTGGAATTTTGTTTTTATTTACGTTATAGGGCTTCATTCATTCGTCATTATTCTGGTAAAAACAGTTTATTTAACAGAAATAGCACTTACTTCCTTTTTTATTTCAAGTTTTCATTTCACTAGAAAAGCCTACACTCCTTTTTCTTTAGGACATCTGTGTAATGCTCATATTTTCTCAGAGTTTTTTGGCATAGTTAGTTTCATTACTATCGAATTACGCAGGTATTAATTAACATTAGGAATTATCACAGAATATATGATTAAGAATTAAATAAAAATGAACTTCAACTTAATAAATCTTGTTCATGGCAACTTCACAAAACATGGGACCTATTTCAAGCTCTAATCAAATAATTATTTCAGAAAATGTAACATCAACAGACACCTCTTTTATAATTGAAAGTATGTTGGAATGTTTAAATAACACTTTCTTTCCCAAAGGTTTTACTAAATATTCAAAAGATTACTTATCAGTTATGGCAAAATCGATTAAAAATATTCGAAGTAGTACTGCCAATTTCTGCTTACAGTACAGCGAATTGCAGTATGGCAATTTTCATTACAATGAGCTCCTCTTGAAAGAAGTGAAATAGAATCAAAAGCATTATTTCATATTTTTATTTCATATTTTTATCATATCACAACTTGACTACCAAAAATACGATGCGTTTTACAATATTTACACTTTATTTTAATAATCCCCAGACTAATCTTAGAAGTTGATAGGGAAACGAAGAAAGTCATTTTGTCACCGAAGATATCCACGAATATATAGATGTACTAGGTACTGCGAATGCATACTGCAGGCGGATAAATAATTTGGACAGAGGATTATTAATAATAAAGGGGAGAAATATTTTAGAATTCTCTGAAAATAAATGAGGCTGGTAGCAGAATTACTAATAATTTGCAAAAGCTTTTATTTGAGGATTAAGACCCTGAATAGAAAATTTGGGAAACTGGATTTCAGAATATTAGACGTCAGTCTATAAATAAACCCATTTTGTCTAAAAATATCAAAAAAGTTCATTTCACAAGATTAATAAGCATCGAATGAAGTACATACTAGACAGGTATTTCACAATGTCATATGATAAAATTAAAATTATATATTTACTATTAATTATCTCTGGGAATTTTTTAAGCAATACTTCGGTTACATAATTTTTTCTCTTGAAGTTGCTGAACATTAATTTATACGCAGGCAGTACAGTTTTTAATTAATGTGTGTTTTTGCGTTTGAATTTCGCACATTCTCATTAGACACGAACATTATGTAAATATGACATGTATAAATATACAAAGTAAAGATATTTATCTCACATGAAAAAATGAAGAACCCAACTACACACTAATGAGCTCTTTGATTAATTAAATTCTTAAAAGCAGGTATGTAGGGATGTGTGTTGATGACATTATCTAGATGAAAAGTAAATCTGCCTTAATACTCGGAAGTTTTGTTAGCAATTATCACCTCGCTGAAAAAGTATTTACGAGTGTAATTTTTCTGAATGCAAATATTAAGCTCCGGTTTCGCCAGTTTATTATTTTCTATTTTTTCAAATACTTTCTTTGAAAGGGAAGCCAGTAATAATTTACAAAATCTTCAAAGGAACAGTTAAGCAGCCTTAGAATTGTTTTTATAAATACATTTTTCACTGTAGTTCTGTGAAATAATTTCAGTTATCGATTACTTCCATTAAATTTGATATCCGCTTTGAACTTATTTAATAAAAGCTGTATTATATAAATTAAGCCAAAAATGTAAATCTGTAAATTAAAACATATTTTCTCCAAAACCGTGATAAACTGACGCCTGCAGACCTTCGAAATGAGCAGTTTATTTCTTCCACGAAAACATGGAATTGCTTCCGACCTTCCAATACGTGTACCAAACAGTCCATACGCAGCGCTGCGCCGCGCAACTGTCGATATACTAACGGACATCAGTCACAAGTTATTGCCGCGAGTTAATATCCCCGTGTTTTCGGCGCAGCACTTCCGGCGAAGCAGAGCAGAACGTCCGCGCCGCAATGCATTCTGGGAGTCCGCACCAGCCAATCGCGGGGCCCGTAAACAAACGTTATGTAATGCCGGCGAGTTGTTAAGTGATAGGTTTGCGGTTGCCACGCGCGGTCTCCAATATCCGTTTACGCCCCTTCACTGGTTCCTGCTTCAGGGCTAAGTGGATTTCTGTTGCTGTATGGGTGTCGGGTTTAGATCCCTTTCACACACATCGACTAATGACAGGTCGTGTTCGGGGGGGGGGGGGGTTCTACCTCACCAACAATACGATCACCTGTCGCGTGGAACGAAATTACGTAGTTTTTGCGTAGTAGTGTTAGAACCAGAAATTACGTGAATCTGCCAATTGGATTGATGACGTAAGAAACCCAATTTGCAACGCAAATTGGAATTTGCGCGATAAATGCCAATTGGATGTCAATTTTCGGATAAAAATTCAAATGAGATAAATCTGTCTTTGTGACAGTTAAAAAATGGCGAGTGATATAATAGAAAAACACGAAAATTTGCACGAGACAGTAAATATTGATTTGTCATTAATATATGATATACCTTTCTATTTAAAGCAAACAATTGCAGATGAGCGATTGACATTAAATGACTTGATGCACTAAATTTATATTAGTTATTTTCTACAATTACAGCTAAGTGGTAGTTTCCATGGCAATAGTAAAATCTCTGTGAAACATTTTTACCACAAATTGCCACTAAACATTATGTTGGATTTCATCGCACAATTCTACGAAATGGATGAGGACTCACACCTCAAGAAATTAGTGCAAAAATCACATCGTTTCTGCAAATAAACTGAGCTCTTGAGTAACAAGATATTGTTAGAAACAAGAACCACGGTCGCCGGTGGGACCAGCGCCCGTCGACTTCGGTTGTGGATGACGCCGCTGGTACGAACGAGGCACTTCGGCGTGTTTGACGATTTAATAACAAGCCTCGTTTCCCTAATGGAACCCGAGCTAACAAGAGGAGCCTAAATTATCGGTGCACTAATGTCTTACCCGGGCGCGGCCCCGGGAACGGGAACTTTTTAAAGATACTCCGCGGTGGCGGGGAGGGAGAGGGTCGGAAGGGCAAAGGGCGAAGGGCACGTGAGTGAAGGAAAGGGCGGGGGGGGGGGGCGGCGCGTCGGATCTCAGCGCAAGTGGAATGACTCGGCCAAGGTAAGAGGATGCCTACGGCGCGAGGCAGCGGGGTTCAGGAGGCGGGGGAAGCAACGATAGTAGATTGCTGCCAGGGACTCGGAAAAGTCCTATTCGGAGGGTGCTGAATATGCAAAAGATAGAAAGCCGTAGGCGTTGTTTCACTCTTGCACTCTTGCAAGACTGTACCTCAATTTAGACGTAGTGGCACTCCAAGGACATACGAGCTAGACGGAGAGGGGGACATTGTCATCCAATTGGGAGATCCAATACCTAAAATGTAAGTCGTAACGAAACTCCCGATTGGATGAAAGTGTCCCGTTCTCTGACCAGCTCGGGACTTTGAAGTACTACTATGTTTAAATCGGAGTATAAACACTAGTGCAACAATTTCTAGATTTGTAACAATGGAAAATTCATTTCAGAAAAATTCAGAACAAGCTCTTTCAAATCAAATAAATAATTTCCAAAATAAGTAGCCTGCCTATGAAAATTGCGTTGCAGTTTTACGATTACACTGACATTGGTTACGATTACAAGGCATTTTTCAAAGATGACTAGATGTTTTGTTCTCAAATTACCAGTTTTGGGTGGTTTGAAATATATAGTTGTAAGGCACAAAACTGCATACTTTTAAGCACTAACTACCTGAACGTAGGCCGGCGACGGCATCCGCCCTTGCCTGAATTTTTTCACAAGTTTAGTAAATATGATTAGTAGTTTTGAAGCCTTCCAAATGGATATTGGAAATTTGCCATTTTTCAAATCTTTTTCATTATACTTCGAATAACGCAATTTTTGAGGTCATTTTGGAACACGTGTACAGACTTAACTCATTTAAAATGATTTGCGGTCAAAGACTGCGGTTCATTAAATGTTCAGAGAGAACAGTAATCAATGAAAATGTTATATTGTTGGCAGAAAACATTAATATGGTTGGAGTAATAAGAAGTTACTGATTAATAAAAGGAAAATGATAAAGGGTAATACCGCAAAAGGCGAACGCGCAAAAGACAAGATGATGAAAAAACGAAATTGAATAGTGAGATATTGTATTAAACTACATAAATCATAGAAACGAAAGTAACATTCGTCTTACGGTAAAATATAACTGGAGACTAAAGCATAAACTATTGAAAATGTGTTTTAGAGACACAATATTGCTAGCAGATAACATCGCTTCAGGGGGAAATATTCAAAACATATAACCCATTTTATTTCAATAGCAACTACAAATATATTATTTTTTGTTGTTATTTTTATAATATCGATGTCTGAACAAACTGCAAGTATTGTTAGACCACCAAATCCCTTGACTTGAAGCATCAGTTGATTGCAAATTCATTAATAACTGATTGAACTTGAACAATATATTTTAATTTTCATTCATTTTAATGGTGCTTGCTTTGAACAATATTTACGAGATGCATCAAATGTTCACCACAGAACTTTTGAGTAGCTTATTTGATTTCTTTAATTCGCATATTGTAATGTCAGCCGTTGAGAGTACTATATAATCTAAGGATCCTGTGACGCCTATCGGTGCGAATGTCAGTTCGACCGATTTCGCAAACAATAAAGACCAAAATTTTCTTTTGAAAACAGTCCAAACCTAAATTTTGCAAGCTGAGTTCACTTGAACAAAAGGAAAACGCCTCGAATACGTTAGTAACATATCTAACTACTTGAATTGTTCATCTGAAGTGGATTTGATACATTTTTTTCATCATTTTTCTTTGTTTTTAGGGCATTTTAAAAGCATTTTAATGGTATTTTATTGACCATTTTTGAAAATGCTTTAAGTCATCAAAATCCACCTACTAATAACAATAACAATAATAATAATAATAAAAATAATAATAATAATAATAACAACAACAACAAATAAGTCGGCCCCGTGGCGCAGACGGTTGCGGCAGCCGTCGTCTGTGTCGAGGAGGCTGCAGGTTCGAGTCCTGCGTAGACATGGTCGTATTTGTGATTGTCCCTTCACCCCTCATCATCAACTTATCGTCTCATATTTCACACTTCAAGGTGTAACAACCTTGTTGTAATGCAAGGATACAGCTGAACAGCTGATTTCGTGTAGCGTGGTCAGTAATGGCCTATACGCCAATAATAATAATAATAATAATAATAATAATAATAATAATAATAATAATAATAATAATAAATAACAAATAACAAATAACAAATAACAAATAACAAATAACAAATAACAAATAACAAATAACAAATAACAAATAACAAATAACAAATAACAAATAACAAATAACAAATAACAAATAACAAATAAATAAAAGGGCAAAGTTGGAGGTAGTTGATTAACGAAACAAGGGGAGTGCGATGGGGTGAGTAGGAATGGCAACGTGACGCGAACGATACGCGGGCGGGGCGCACGAATGGGGCGGGGCGGGGAGGGGAGGGGTAGGGCGCGGCGCGGCGCGTCGACGAGGCGGGAATCGATACTCGCCCGCTCCCCGTGGACGCTATTAACACGGGGGGCGGAGGCGCAGCTGGCAAGCTCCGGCGCGGCGCCCTCCCAGCTCCAGCCTCCTGCCCCTCCACGATTTCCTTTCTTTTTAACTCTTTCCTTTCTTTCCACCATCTCCTTTCATTCCACCGTCTCCTTTCTTTCCACAGTCTTCATTCTTTCCACGATCTCCTTGCCTTCCCCGATCTCCTTTTTCTCCACGATCTCCTTTCTCCGCTCTCGTCTCTTTGCTTCTCCGTTTCGTAGTTCTGTATGTTTCACTTCCATGCGCTGATTTAGTGGATTAGTCCACCTCCCTTCTGTGTTTCTTTTCCCGACATTCCGTTTTTCAGTGTATCTTCCTTGGTTCGGTGTTATTTGCAGAGATCTTTCAACCTCTTTTTTATTCTGGTTGATATATACTGTAGTACCCAATGTTATTGTTTCTGCGTCATATAATCTTTACACGGAAATGAAAGGTTTGGCCTGATCGTCGTTTCTTGTCACGAGAGGAAGCTATATCATCCTTCCCAAGAATTCACAGATACGAGGAACTACACATAATTTCCTCTAAACCTTAGGTCTCTATTTCAAGACATTCCTGCCCATTCAATTTCTCTCTCACTCTCTCTCAATCTCACACACTCTCGCACTAACACTCACTCTCACACTCTCGCACTAACACTCACTCTCACACTCTCGCACTAACACTCACTCTCACACTCTCGCACTAACACTCACACTCACACTCTCACTATCTCACTCTCTCACTCTCTCTCACTCTCTCACTATCTATCTCTCACTCTATCCCTCTCACTCTCTCACTTTCTCATTCTCTCTAACTTTCTCTCTCTCTTTCTCTCTCTTCAGTTTCAATCGTTTTCTACTTTTGCTTCTGCCAGCTCCTTCAGGTTATTCTTATCACCGTGAACATTTACCTCTCCCCACCTGCGTCACTTTCTCATTGACTGTGACCGCCGCTGTTCCTTTCTACTTTGATGTTAAAGATCCTGAATGTCCGTCTCCTTGGCGGTCTGGTCACTACCATCCATCCATAATCACAGGCACTCCCACCGCTACCTCAACGTTGCCACCCTCATCAATCATTCCCCTCCACAGCCACTGCCACAGTCGTATCCACTCCGTAGCCGCAGCCGCAGCCACAGTCGTCGTCGTTACTGACCATCTGTCTCATCACCATCATTTTCGCCGACAGTGCTACTGTCACAATCTGCCACATATCAACACCGCTTCCGCCGCCGTCCTCTCCAACACTGCCTTCCCTACAAACGCCGACTCTTCCCTGCTTCCCCCTGGTTCGTTGACCACCCGACGAAGACGATCCTCGGGTGTCTTGAAAAGTTTCCGCAATAAATGTCTTCGCCCAGAGTTGGAAGTAGTGATGCGAGATCGACAAGAAAACATCGATGTTGTCAAACATCTATGTTCAAAATCAAAACATCGATGATATTACATCGACCAAAAAACATCGATGGTTTAAAGTTGTTTTAGTAACCTCTAACATTAAAGTCGTACACAACAAAATTTAATTTGACAATGGCCGTGCTTATTAATTTACAATTAAAATTAACTGAAAACAAAGGTATACAACGTCTCTCCATGTGAGAAATACAGGAAAGATGAAGGAAATACCAGGTCATCAGAAACATTTCGAGGTAGTCTGCTCGATGAAGATAGAAAAAACTGTGTTCGTTTCAATCGAATAAAAACACATAATGGTATCATCAGCTTTTGTTTCTTATTTTAACTTTTTACAAATTCGTGATTATGTGCACCTTTTATCTACGAACAAAACATTGAAAACGTAAAAACATCGATCCCAAAACATCGACGTTCAGAAAACACAGGTTTCAATAATCGAAGTTATAAAACATCGGTTTCAATTAATCTACGTTTTAAAACAACGGTTTCAATTAATCTACGTTTTAAAACACCGGTTTCAATTAATCTACGTTTTAAAACACCGGTTTCAATTAATCTACGTTTTAAAACATCGGGTTCAATACATCGATGTTTTAAAACATCGATATTTTTATGGAAAACATCCATGTTTTGAAAACACCGACTTCGATGTCGCATGCCTAGTTGGCTGCCGGGGCTGGACCGGCGGCGCCCGCTCGCCGCAGCCCGCCGCGACGCGCAGCGCCGTCGCGCCGTTTTCGTCCCGCTCCAGCGCTGAAGCCCCGCCCCCTGCTCTCGCAGTTTACTTAACGGATGTAGGATTTCCTAGAATACCCAGGCGAATCCTCGGAACAGCTGCCAAAAACCGATGCGGGGTATGCAGCATCCAGAATGGAGGTTGCAATGGGAGGGTACTTCTTGCAAGTTGGAAACAGTCAATTTTGACAGATTTGGAAATAATTTAATCCTTGAAAAAATTTAGGACATGAAATTTTGCTTTGTAGTAAGATTATATCTATATCTATCTCTCTCTCTCTCTCTCTCTCTCTCTCTCTCTCTCTATATATATATATATATATATATATATATATATATATATATATATATATATATACATACATTGCAAGGACAATGCACAATAAAGTCTTGGGTCCACCGCGAATCGAACCTGGGACCGCGTAATGGAAAGCGAGCTTTCTGACTAAGAGGCATTCATTTTGTTGGTTGTTTATTATTAATATGATAAATTTAATGATTTTTACGTTAAATTAAAGGAGTCGAAATTTGTTCTCAGGAAATGTTTTTAATTTACTAGGATCTAAAGGAAATGTTTGATTTGAAGTACAAAAATAGTTTGTGAAATATTCTTGTGTATCTTAAACAATATAACGAAAACAGCTACAAAAATCACTAAATTTTCTGAAAAACAAGAAAAAAATAATTTCAAGTTTCTGACATGTGTAAATCACTTAAAGATTGTGCCATGAAATGTGTAACAAGAATTAACTTTCATACGACCGCAAGTTTCTTGAAATTTCATTTCAGTAGTTTCCCCCTCTCATATTAAAACTGTTTATAAAATGGTTTCACTTAGCTCTATTCGTCTTCCTTAAGCAACTTAAAAAGTCTATGGCCATTTTTTCTACAGGTATATTATCCATCTTTCAAGAGATATATTGCGTTGTGAAGCATAGTGTGTTAAAGCATTTCTCAAAATTGTGGGAATTTGTATTGCGAAACGAACGAAAGGTGTTATGGCTTAAGGATAGTAATTTCCCAGGCGCGTAAACCTTCTACATTTTGATTTGCTATATAAGTGTTTAATTTTTTCTTTTCTTTTTTTCCCAATTTGCAAATTGATTATTATCAATTGAATGACGTTGACGTCTGATTATGGTTAATGGAAGCAAGATTAGAAGAAAAGACATGTGCCAATTACCAGCATAGTTGTTAAATAGTTCGTAAAAGATTATCAGAGATAACTATCCTACTTCCCAAAAGCTCTTTGAAGTACACAAACTACTTGAAAGGCTTCGAGGTGATGTGGTCACTATCACGTTACAGCTGTATCAACACAGGACACAGTTGACGGCAAGATGAGAGTGGCATTAGCTGAGAGATACGAGAACAGGAAAGGGGAGCGCAAACAGCTTCTAAACAGTGTCCAGAAAGTTAACATGTTGACAAGAAGGCAAAAGAAAGATTGAAGTATCAAAAGTTATTGACTAACACATTGTTTGTTTCCTTTAACGTTAGCTAACTGAAGACAACAATAAAGGAATATATTGTCCATGAAAGTAACGGTACTTCAAAACTGTGTAGATTTCGATTGCACTTTGACAAGAATCTAAATATATATTCCTCAGCATACATATTTACGATGTAATAAATTATTACAAAGTGTATTGAAAACATAAATGAAATTTGTTTTGCCGCATCCAAAAGAATGTTAACGAATTTAAATTTTAATCAATACATCTTTGGTTGCAGCTACAAGAAAACAAATTTCTGCAACGCATACGTAATGTTACAATAGATTATTGGCAGGAATTTTTTGTTTTTGAACTTATGTTTAATCCATCGTTCGAAAGATAATGCTGATTCAAATGTGAGGGACGTGTAGATGAAGCCGTCAAACCATTTCCAATGTTATTAAAATACATCAGCATGCTGCTAACATTTCTCCGTTGAGTACGATACTTTATACAGTCTTTACAAAAATCAACACAAATAAGATCTCTGATTTAAGTGGTATCTTTTTTATCAGTTTTGGAATTCATCCATATCCACTAGACACTCAAACTGCAATCTACACTTTCACATCATCGTCTACTACATTCTAATTCAATTGCTCAGGTTCCAGAAAGATATAGGTATCTTTTCTGGACGGTCTGTAAAGATTTTTAAGTGAACTTAAAGGAAATAATGTGAACTGAAATAGCGAGGTATGGCGTGTATTTTGTGCAAAAGATGATCAACCAAAGTTGACTCTTGATTCAAAATCCAAAACTGACTGAGCAGCCTACAAATACAAAGATTCTGCTCTGACGTAAACTTTCAGTGAATGTTAGGGATAAGCTACTAAAGCTATAAAACGCTAGAAAAAAATACTAACCTTCATACAAGATTCAATGATTTAATTTTAAAAGACTTCTGGCAGCAGATTTTAAAAGCAATATCTAGAACTTCTCTTGGCCGGCCGAAGACTTCCCTTGGAACGTCACAATAGCCTTAACAATACATTCTTTATTCTTTCTTCTCCATTTCAGTTGTGTGCGCTTTGTCATCCGCTTTATCCGCCTTACCCGTTCGGCGCTGATTCACACACATTCACCCTCTCCCTCGGTATTCAATGGGTAAATTCCGCCGCCTCTTCTTTTGGTCGCCTTGCGCATCCTCGTTCTGCCAGTGTCCCTTCGCCGCCCCCCCTCACCCGTCTTCCGCAGGATCTCAGCCGCTTCCCTCATGAATAACACAGCAGAAGCCGGGATGAGACCGATATTCAGTTACGACGCGCCTGGACTTCTTCGTGTTCGCAAACGGCGCGACCGCCTCCGTCGCCGTCTTCCGCCGTCGAAGGCGCCAGCGTCGCGGCGCGCCGGCTGGGGCGGTGTCGACACGGGGCGGCGGCGAAGCCCGACCGACGAACGGAGTGGGAGGAACAAGAGCGGAGGCGAGATGGGTCTACAACCGGGTGTCATGTAGCCACTTTAAAATACCGGCACATGGAAGTGGACGGCCAGGCTGAGACGCAATAAGCACTCGGAAGTTGTTTTTTTTTAAAAAAATACTCACTGGGCAAACATTTAAATTCCAGAAACATACAAACATTCTAGAAACATGTAAATTGTTTATTATTTACAAAAGAAATTAATATATTTGTTCACAAAGAAACATTAACACAGAACTAATAAGAAGCATGCAATTTACACCATTTGACTGTTTTTTTTCTTTCTGTATTAATTTTTCTCTGAGAAAAAATATATTAATTTATTTTGAGAATAATAAATAATTTTCATATTTACGGGTGTTTATATGTTTCTGCAAAGCACATTTTTGCTTAGAAAGTATTTTTTCAAACCAAATTTTGAGTACTTATTGCTGCTATTGAGCGGGACTCCAAGACCCGACATCCAACATTGCATCACTCAAGACCGCTATTGAAGCATCGTTGAACATTTGGAAAAGAAGATTTTAGAATAGGAGTGTGCACGGTTTAGGTCGAGAATAGAAGCAGCGATCGAGAAAAATGGCTTTTATATTGAATATGATGTGTTGGAAATGTCTCAACAATTGTGATTGTTCGCTGTGTAATTGCCATATTAAAAAATAATTGTGCAAACTGGCTTGGTTTTATCTGGATTCTACTGGAACATTATACACACACACACTCGCACACTCACACACACACTCTCCCACACACACTCTCCCACACGCACTCTCCCACACGCACTCTCCCACACGCACTCTCCCACACGCACTCTCCCACACGCACTCTCCCACACGCACTCTCCCACACGCACTCTCCCACACGCACTCTCCCACACGCACTCTCCCACACGCACTCTCCCACACGCACTCTCCCACACGCACTCTCCCACACGCACTCTCCCACACGCACTCTCCCACACGCACTCTCCCACACGCACTCTCCCACACGCACTCTCCCACACGCACTCTCCCACACGCACTCTCCCACACGCACTCTCCCACACGCACTCTCCCACACGCACTCTCCCACACGCACTCTCCCACACGCACTCTCCCACACGCCCTCTCCCACACGCACTCTCCCACACGCACTCTCCCACACGCACTCTCCCACACGCACTCTCCCACACGCACTCTCCCACACGCACTCTCCCACACGCACTCTCCCACACGCACTCTCCCACACGCACTCTCCCACACGCACTCTCCCACACGCACTCTCCCACACGCACTCTCCCACACGCACTCTCCCACACGCACTCTCCCACACGCACTCTCCCACACGCACTCTCCCACACGCACTCTCCCACACGCACTCTCCCACACGCACTCTCCCACACGCACTCTCCCACACGCACTCTCCCACACGCACTCTCCCACACGCACTCTCCCACACGCACTCTCCCACACGCACTCTCCCACACGCACTCTCCCACACGCACTCTCCCACACGCACTCTCCCACACGCACTCTCCCACACGCACTCTCCCACACGCACTCTCCCACACGCACTCTCCCACACGCACTCTCCCACACGCACTCTCCCACACGCACTCTCCCACACGCACTCTCCCACACGCACTCTCCCACACGCACTCTCCCACACGCACTCTCCCACACGCACTCTCCCACACGCACTCTCCCACACGCACTCTCCCACACGCACTCTCCCACACGCCCTCTCCCACACGCACTCTCCCACACGCCCTCTCCCACACGCCCTCTCCCACACGCCCTCTCCCACACGCCCTCTCCCACACGCCCTCTCCCACACGCCCTCTCCCACACGCACTCTCCCACACGCACTCTCCCACACGCACTCTCACACACGCACTCTCACACACGCACTCTCACACACGCACTCTCACACACGCACTCTCACACACGCACTCTCTCACACACGCACTCTCTCACACACGCACTCTCACACACGCACTCTCTCACACACACACTCTCTCACACACACACTCTCTCACACACACACTCTCTCACACACACACTCTCTCACACACACACTCTCTCACACACACACTCTCTCACACACACACTCTCTCACACACACACTCTCTCACACACACACTCTCTCACACACACACTCTCTCACACACACACTCTCTCACACACACACTCTCTCACACACACACTCTCTCACACACACACTCTCTCACACACACACTCTCTCACACACACACTCTCTCACACACACACTCTCTCTCACACACACTCTCTCTCACACACACTCTCTCTCACACACACACTCTCTCTCACACACACACTCTCTCACACACACTCTCTCTCTCACACACACACTCTCTCTCACACACACACTCTCTCTCACACACACACACTCACACACACACACTCACACACACACTCTCTCTCTCTCACACACACTCTCTCTCACACACACACTCTCTCTCACACAAACACACACACTCTCTCTCACACACACACTCACACACACTACGTATACAGGTATCCAGTGAGAAAACGTCGAATCTTTGAAAATAAGCTCTTATGACAAATTTAAGCATATTTTAAACACCTAAGAAACACCTTGGATATGATCCATAATAAGCACTCAAAATTAGGTTTGAAAGTATACTTTCTATGCAAAAATTTGCATTGCAGAAACAAATAAACACTCCAGAAATTTGTTTATTGTTTATTACTACAAAAGAAGTGAATACATTTGTTCAGAAAGAAAAAAATAACACATAAATAAAAAAGCTTCCAGTTTACCCAATTCGACTATTTTATTTTTGGGTTAATTTTTCTTTTCACACTTTCTCGTATTATTTGTAACGTATTATTATTGTGGGGTTTAGAAAACAAGGGATATAAGTGCTCTAAATGAGATAATGAGAAAATTGAGTTCAATGTTAGTAGGTAAAGAAAAAGCAGTGGAAGGCATTTTTTTCCAATTCAAGGCAATTTTTTTCGCAGAACGCTGTAACTGTTTGTGCTATTGGAAAATCATTAGTTAACGGAATAATATGGAAATGCAAGTTTTCACTACTACTTCTACCACAAAACTTGACAAAAATACGCTTATACTACTTGGACTCTAGACCCCCAATTCTAGTAGCTGAACCCACGAAAGTATTTTCAAGCTGCAAACATATTTCCTGGGCTAGAGCGCCAAGACCATCTACATTAGCCATCCCTGCTAGATTAGAGCAAAGAAAAGAAAACAAACACAAAACATTATCCTTACAGGAAATCATTTTTCCGTACTTTTGGGCTCGATTACAGTCGAAATGTTTAAGTTCGTAAAAATTCTATATGACATTATTTAAAGACCTTAAATTGAACAATATGTTTTATTAAAATATGTTTATTGAATAAAGGTACGATTGATGGAAAGAATAGAACAAAATTAATTAAACAATTTTTCAAAATTCCAAAGAATTTACTCACGATCAGAGTTGAAACTTTATTATAAGTGTAATGTTTCCTTCTGCAGAAAAAATGAAGATAAAATTCAACAAATTTTGAGAAAATAGTGATCATATCTTAGAAGATTAAAATATCTATCGAATTAAGATCACTATTAAAATATAAAATACTTTTCAAATTTGGACAAATTTGAATTCATGCTAATCTATGAATGAATTTCCATTTTGGTTAAAAATGCATACGGTTCAGACTTTAGTGTTGTATCCGTTTGAACTGTCTGACAGGCAGACACAAAGATGCAAGTTTTGAGAAAAAAACGCTTTTTGTATATCACGGAAGCACAAATGTTTTTGCATAAAATTGCCTCTTTTGCATGCAGCATTACATCCTATACAGCGTGGAAATGTAATATATCAAAAGAGAATCGATATAAAAAATATGTTTAACGATTCTTTTTCGTGAAATTTGCATATGCTTTGTGAATCAAGGACTCGAAAAATGTATTTTTTAGTGAAAATATAGAAACGATTTCTCACGGTATTACATAATTTTCTCATCAGTAAACAAATGATAAAGTAAAATGCATAACGTGCATTAAGAAGAAAGACAAAGGAAACGAATTTCTGGTGTATTAATATGTAATCCTTCTAGCGTATTCGCTTCATTTTCGTTCTGAAGTGTAAAGAGTAGTTGTTCCATACGGATTATGAGCGGCGGCGATAGTGTAACGGTTAGCGTATCGGACTGTTGTACCCAAGTTGGCGGCTTCAAACCCGATCGAAGCCGTGGATTTGTAAGGGCGAAAAAATCCTTCGTACGCCTTCCTTCGGAGGGGAAGTAAAGCCGGCTGTCCCATGTCAGTAGATTTACTTGCATGTAAAAGATCCTCAAGCCTAAATGACGCCTCTGAGCTAAATTCTAATCGCCTCTTTCTCGCCCAAGAAATACCTCCTTTCTCTGCTAGTTGGTGAAAGTTGGTGAAATTTGCGTGGTCAGACGGAAGAGCGGGCCTGATGGCCCGAGTCTCGCCACGTAAAATAAGGCAAATTCAATTCAATTCAATGAATTGTGAATCCTAAGCAAAATTTTTCGAATCTCTTTCTAGTTAACTTGCCTCTGTTTGCATTGCTCTACCATTGATTTAACATCATTCAGCTCATAATTACAACATGTTTATTAATTAAACCAAGTTTCTTTACTAAGCATGAGAATGTAGCTAAAATATGGAGAATGATTGTATGTAATAATAGTAAGTAGATCTTGTGTTTTTACTGCGGCAGTGCATATTTTGCTCTTCTTAAGTAAAAGGAATACAGAAAGTATTTGTAAAAAATTTCGAGAAAACTTTGAAAATCTCATTGAATATTCATGTAAAGTATCTCCAAAATTAGGAAACTTCCGTTTCAAATTCAAGCGTCCATCAACCAGATTGATTGGGTAATATCAATTTTTGGAGAAAATCCTGTGAACGGTTTAGTATTGTTCACAGACGAACCTGTCAGATGGACAGAAGAAAACGACGGACGGACGTTTAAAAGAAATACAATTTTTCAGCACCAGGAAGTCCCAAAATCTGTATTTTCGTCAAAACGTCGAAATAAATTTTTTGCAGCGCTACATGTTGGAAAATGTCAGGGCTAGAGCTTCACTCGGGCGAGGCGCTGCCTCGCTGGCCCAGGTTCCTGAAGGGAAGCGCATGCCTGAGGCGTGGGTTGGCGTCGGTGCTAGAGCCATACGGTACCAATCGGTATATACAGACGACTCCGGTTATAGTGAACTCCTGCGGGCTTACATTTTTTGGTTTTCTATATCAGAAGTTCACTATATCCGATGACGTCAAAAATAAGTAGAATTTCTTCACAATGATTGATTTTTTTTATTAATAGAGAGATACAGTAAATGATTAGCAAATTATTAAAAAAAATTATACAGCAAATTATTAGCAAATTATACAGCAAATTATTAGCAAAAAATACCACATTATTAGCAATCTATTAGCAGATTATACAGCAAATTATTAACAAATTATACAGAAAAATAGTTTAATAGCATGAACTTAAAATTTAAATATCTTTATTTGTCCTTAAATTGTTTTCACTTGTTTGCTTCGTACATTTTTCATTAGTAATTTCTCTAAATCCTTCTCCAGGGTTCGTGCTCTCTACATACTTGAATCTGCATTTTCCACGGTCTCTAAGGATCGTAATTCAGACTTTACATACTCTAGTGTCTCTTCCTCTGTAGGTACACACTCCTACTCTCCGAAGGCCCTTTTACTCGCCTAATAACATAGCCGAGATGGTTTCGGTAGTGGGACGGCGCAAGCGGCTAATGAAAGTGATCGCTTTTCCGCGAGGCGCGGCGGCTGTCGCCAGGCTGTAGAAGTCACCCGCTTCCTCTCGCATACGTAGAACACAACGCGCTTTGTCCCTCGGAATAGAACACCAAGCTTGAAACTGAAGCAAGCAATCGCTCGTCGCCGCCGCCAGTTGTAGCCCACGCAGGACACGGCCTTCGTTTCCGTAATGAAACTGAGGGGCTTTAAGGTCAGTAAGCTCCCCATTCCAGGTTCATTTAAGAAACACTTCTGCGATTATCACTTCTGGTGACAACAGTTTTTCCAAGCTGGCTAGTGTTGGAATTTGCGGCACTGATATATTCTTTTGCAGGAGCGGATTAATTTCCAGGACGTTAAATGTGCTACGTTCACTATAACCGAGGGTTCACTATATCAGAGTTCACTACAACCGGAGTCGACTGTAACATTCATTACACTCACGGGACTAACGACCAAAGCAGTTTGCACGCCCTGAAATACAAAATAAACAATCCAAGAGACCATTTCAAAACCACCGAGTGAACCATCCATTGCGCCACAGTGCTGACACGTGAGGGATTGTTTTCACCTCGCGCGCAGCGGGGCGCCATGGCGGGCTAGCGCCGGGTGATGTTTGATTGTTAGTGATACCGGGCACGTCAACTACTAGGGTCATTAGTCCGTAATTGTAGGGCATGTTTTCCTCGGGAGAGATGGCGGCGATCTTCCTCGATGGATGGCGAGATTCGGCGCCGACCTACTGTCGGCTAGTGGCTTTTTCCACAACCAGGTATCTCCGACCAGCGGGACACCACCCAACCGTGACAAGCTCTAACCTCCCGACCGGTCTCCCGGCATGAGTAGTAGTATAGTGCATGATAGTGACAGTGTATTTTGTCAATGGTTCAAACCCGATCGACGCCGTGAATTTTTAAGGGCGAAAAAATCCTTCGTACGTCTTCCTTCGGAGGGGAAGTAAAGCCGGCTGTCCCATGTTAGTAGATTTACTTGCATGTAAAAGATCCTCAAGCCTAAATGTCGCCTCTGAGCAAAATTCAAATCGCCTGTTCGTCGCCCAAGAAATTCCTCCTTTCTCCGCTAGTTGGTGAAAGGAGCGTAGCGAAATTTGCGTGGTCAGACGGAAGAGCGGGCCTGATGTCCTGAGTCTCGCCACGTAAAATAAGACATTAATTCAAGTGTGTGTAAGTAAGACGAGGATAGGACAAGGAAGAGGATGAAAGATCGCGCGCGGTCCGTGGCCCGTTTGTTAGAGTACTGCTCCGACATTCGCCTAGATTTGATCATAGAAACCACGTAAAATTACCGATCAGAGCAGCCGTCCGCTAGAATTCTCCTCCAGGGACCATTTAATTCGACCTAGCTGACAAGGTAGTGACGAAAATCCTATCACCGCCGGGGCTCGAACCTAGGGCCTCCCGGTCAGAGGCACTGCAACGACATCAATTGATGCCCTGACCCACCTCTCCCGGTTGAATCTCTCGGTATATTGCATTCATTGCACTTACGGGACTAATGATCACAGTGGTCGACACTTCCGGAAATTCAAAATAAACAATCGAAGAAACCATCTGAAAACCACCCAGTATCACGCTCCACTTGCTCTCCCCACCAGCAGCGCCGACACGTGGGGGATCTTGCTCAGCAAGCGAGGCGCGGTGGCGGGCTAGCGCGCCGGGAGCGCTGAGTGTGCAGAGCGCCGTCTGAGCGTGGGATTCAGGGGGAAGGGGAGGGGGCGAGACGGGGAGCGATAGTGGGGGCGGGGGGGGGGGAGGCGCCGGCGGAGCAGTAAGCGGCGCGGAAAGTGAAAATGAAGATAATCCAGGGATTACAGCCGACCTGCGTATCGTAACATAACGTTAAAGGATGAAAGGGTTTACCACCGTGAACTCAATTCCTCCGCATAGCCCCCTGCATTGCTTGCCGTCCCGCCGCGCCGCGCCGCGCCGAGCAGCGCTGTTGCCGCCGCCGTTCTCGTGTAGTTCCCTTAAGGTGCGATTACCGGATTAAGGAGATGCAATCGCGCCCCGAGAAGAGAGGAGCCGAAGCTATTGTATCAATTGGACTTCGCATTTGCGAGTAAAATTTCAGTCGATGTTCCCATTCGCTGTAATGTAATGGTAGAGTATGACCTGCATTTGAATTCTAGTGTCGCACTTGCCCCACTTTCACTCTCCACGAAAACTGTGTACGTTGGAGAACAAAATATCATTAAGCGGGAAAACCCTATTGAGTTGTAGAGAAAGTAGGTCAAATGGGTGAAATAAAAATAACATGTTCTGTGAATGGAATACATTTGGCACAGCTAGGCAGTTTCGAACAATCTATTGCAGGATTTGACGAATTTGTTTCCCGAATTTAACATGACGCAATAAATAATGTTAGTTACATTATTTTATTAAAAAAAGTAATCCTCTCTCAATAGAATGCAAAATTCTTTTATTTAGGTCATATTTTTACAGCTTTTTATGATAAAATTGAAATTGTAGTTGAGCAGCGTCCTAGTTCAAAATATTTTATTTAAAAGAATATAAGCGAAAGTACTTACAATTAGTTAAAATCTTCAGCCCATAATGATGAAATAAAAACTAGTAAGATTGTCATAAAATGACCGCTCTGATCTAAAAGGCTTCGTAAATTTTCAATGAAGAAAACTAAATGAAGTTAATAATATTGCTTTCAATTACTTTTTTGTTCGAAAAGAAATATAATTTACAAGAGACAATGCAAACGGATACTTTTAAAGCTATCAATGCAGAATGAAGCCTTGCGCTTTCTTAACTGTATCTTATGGGTAAATACTTATTTAACCCAACTTTTTTTACTAGATCGAATTTTTAATTTGTAAAAGAGAGAAATATTAAGAGGAAGAAAACTGTTCTAATACAAATGCATAAAAGGTACCAAAGGCAGATGTTTACGTTTTAAATTGTGAATACAGTTATTTTCATAATTATTTGGTTATCGTTTTTCTCCATGTGTTTTACTGTCGTTAATATCACCTTGAGTTTCCTCTTATTAATTTAAAATTTTTCAGTTTCATTTGTTCTTACTTTTCAGAAGTAAACCAGTCAGTCATCAAATGATCTCAGTGCTTTCGTTTCTACAACTCAATTGTTAGATCGCCCTTTATCAAATTATCACCTTCCCTCTTCTCTTAATGAAACAAATTCAAAGCGTTAATTCTAGGTAACGTAAAAAATACACAACCCTTGATGATACAATATTTCAAAACTAAATTATTTGAGCGTTCCCTTGTTCAATAAACAATATTCTGCACAAGCCCTTGAATTATAATGAAGTTTAATCGAAACGCACAGCAAACAGCGAATAATAATTAGTTTTTCTTGTCTCATCTGTCCTTTGACCTTTATAGGTCAAACAAACAGGCGCACATCATGAATATCAATTCAACCTTTAGAAACGTACATCATTACCACATCCGGAGGCGAGGATGAGCGCGCATCGACTATCCTAGACTTCGTTACTACTTGAAGCACCGCAGCCGCAGGAGGGGGGTGGCGGGCGCTGCGTCGCTCCCGTATGCCCTTCGTGCTTCAGTCGCTAATTGGTGGGCTTTGTAAGCTTGCGACGCGAGAGGCGGCAGCGGGGAACGTGGGCGGGGCACGGATGGGGGGCGCGTAGAAGGGGGAGGTAGGGCGCAGGAAGTATGGAGGGCGGGCGCGCAGAGCATGGAGGGTGGTCGTGGAGTGCGGAGGAAGGGCCCGGGGAGCATGGAGAGTGGGCGCGGGAGCATGGACGGGGGGCGGGGAGCTTGGAGAGGGCGGGGAGAATGGACGAAGGCGGGGAGTACGGAGGGGTGGGCTCGGGAAGCATGAAAGGGCGGGCGCGAGGAGCATGGATGGGCGGGCGCGGAAAGCATGGAGGGACCTTCGCGGGGAGCATGGAGGGGAGGGCGCGTGGAGCATGGAGGGGCGGGCACGTGGAGCATGGAGGGGCGGGCGCGGGGAGCACGAAGGGGCGGGCGCGGGAAGCACGGAGGGTGGTCGCGGGGCGCGAAGGGCGGCGATGAGTGGTGACGGGCAAAGAGCGGCGGGAGAGAGAACGCGGAAGGCCGCGCCGTGGGAAGGGAGCCGCTCCTGCGGGGAGGACGCGTGAAGACAGCTAACGAACTGGCGACGGCTCCGCGATCCTGGCGCTCAGCGAGTCTGGCGGCCGCTGCCGGAGACAAGGAGCTTCCTCTGCCGCCATTTTGACGTAGGGCCGCCGTCACTAGTTACCGCCAAGGAGATATCATCGGCTGGAGTGGCTCAGTAAAAATATTAGTTTTTGCTGCTGCGTCCTTGACCGGGAGAACCTAGGGTTCGAGTCCAGGCGGAGGCGGATCTTTGACTCCAACCACGTAGCTAGATCGAATTGAGTCTATGTCAATATGACATTACTAGAGCTCGGCTGCTCTGAGTTGTAGTTTTCCGTGTTTTCTCACGTTCATACCATACAGTAATCTAAGAAACGGGGCAAGGACGACACGGGATCTTTCCTTCTTTCCAATCTCTTTCCTTACACACTCTCACATTCACTTCACTCCCAATCTTAGAGGGAGATCAGTCCAGAGCCGAGAACCTAAACCGTTTTGGGCGGTGTCCTTGCTTTGAAGCAAGGTCAGAGGATCTTTCGAGCACACCTAAGCGAGTCCCCCCCGCTGCTTATCATATTTGAATATGAATTAGCATAATTTATTCCTGATGGATGTACCAAGATAGATCCCAAAAGCTTATCTGCTTTGAAATGCTCCTGAAACTAATTTCGTATTTTAAGAGCCTCTTTGATCATTTCAGGGAGCCATTTTGGCTCGCCCAGTTTTGGTCATGCACCCTTGTTTCTTCCGTATAACTGACAAACTATTAATTATCAGAAAGGCTTTTTCTACTTGTTATTTTGCTACATGAATCTATACTGTATGCAATATCATGCACATGCGGTTTCAAAACCTTACGCCTGGTTGAGTAAAACCATACAAGCCGAAGGGTATGCCAGGGCCGGAACTCGCGTTTCAGCGGCAAAGTGGCAATGCCTCCTCCTGAGATTGTATGTCAGATCTGGAATTGTTACGAGGCTAATGGCATTTATTGTATTATTTACCAATTGGATTGTATAATTCTAAATAACCTGTAACAAGTACTGTACTTCAGCTTCTGGGTCAATGACCCCCATCTCGATCACGTTTTTGTCCAGTTTCCTTGATCCTTGAGCAAATGCTGAGATAGCCCCTTGTTGTGCTTCTGGAAATAAATGTAAGTTCAATTTATCTTCTCCCCATAGCACGGCACACACAGTTTTTAACTGTGTTTGACTTAAATAAGTTAATAAAAATAAATAAATAATGACAATAACACTCACGGGGCTCATAACCATACAAATTGTCGAGCCCGGAATCAACACTCTCTCACTCATCAAACAACACTGTATCGCTCCTTTGGGCCCGGTACTGCCATTTCTATTTTATATTTTTCTTTGACATTTGAAACACGACCCACTAGAAGTACTGCATTTTCTTTTCTCTTTAATCGCCGCATTTACAGCTACCACATAACCAACACCACATGTGGCGTCGAAATCTCCGTTAATTCTGTTTCCTTTTCCATAATTTGCTTTCGGGATAAACGGCACAGATAAACGGCCATTTGGCTGTGTTTCGCAGCCGTAATTTCAATGTAGACTTGCTTTGAAGTATACCCTCGGCCTTGGGTTCAAGGGATTTTTCGAGCAGGCACACCTCGCGGACGCTCCCTGTGTTGCCAGGGAGTAACTCTCACTTTATTTGCAAGACTTTATGGTTCTGGAAGAAAACTTCTTGCTGGTTCTCACCTTACGTACCGTCATCATATTTGAATAGGTATTAGCAGAATTTCTTCCTGATGCGTGTGCCAACACAGAGCCCAAAAGTTTACATGCTTCGAAATGCTTTTGAAACTAATTATTATACCGTACAACAACCTTTCTTTGTATACATCAAGATAGATTAAAGATAGATATTATGTACGTATGGCATATGAGTTTATGCTTTTACAAAATAACCTTATGTCATTTCAATTGTTTAATGTTCTTGGAAAGCACAGAAAAGGAAGCATTTTAGAGAGAATATTTACGTTTGTTCCTTTTGTATAACTGACAAAATATTAATTTTCAGAAAGACTTCCTTCGACTTATTATTTTGCTCTATGAAGCTATACTGAATGCAATATTATGCTATACTACGAACTATATTATTTTATTATATTTCAATTTCATTCCGCAATGTCATTTTCAATCTATTACCAACCGTCTTCTATATATGAAAGAAGAAATATTACTCCCGAATATTCTTGGCAAAAAAGTCCATTTGGTCTCTCCATCTCGCCCGCATTGTGTGGCTGGCGGCGGAGGTAAAAAACGCTGCAGCGCGATCGAGAACCGGAGACGTGACCTTGCCCCAGGTTGACGAGTCAATTTCCAAGAGACGCTTGGCTTCGGTTGACAAGATGGAACTGTCTCGATCAGGTTCAAGAACAGAAATTTAATCTTCATGATATTTACAATCGACCGTATTTTTTTTCACTCGAGTGAAAACTATTGTCGCTCAATATTCTCTTCTGCGCTAGTTAATTTCAATTTCAGGAGCGGTTCAAAGAGGCGCCTTAAATTACGTCAGAAGTTATTCACTTTCTTGGGGTATTACATGACTAGTGTGCATAACAGGCTCTTAGGTTCTTGATGTTCGTAGAATAATTAAATATGTAAGACTATTTGGTTAATGTCATAAAATTTCCTTATTTAGACACTATGCTATTTTGTAAAGGGACTTGGGAAAGAGAATGAGAAAAAATCAATTATTAATTTTGTAGTTATGAGCTTGAGAATTTGCATGTAAACAAGTTAAATTCTTACATTATTTTTTATTTTGTCTGTTGTTAATCACTAAACCACTCAATAATAGAGACCGAGACTAACAAAAAATTAAAATCTAATGCACGTGTGCATCTAAGCTTAGCAATTTAACACTCCATGGTATAAAAAAGGGCTAAAGGCCAATGATTGTCGAACAACAGACCTAAAGTGCCCCTTCCCGGATCGATATCCGGCAGCTTAGTTTTCCTAATTCCTTTAATATTAACTGTGAACAAGATAATATGAAATGGGATGAATCGACCAGGGTTGCCGAGAACGTTAAGGCGGCCTTAATTGTCTCGGATCGAAAGGTCGCGGGACCGAATCCCGAATTAGCATGGATTTGTGGCATAGTGGGGACCTCACCATGTACCACCGTCTTTTAGCCCCCTTTCTTCCATTTTTTCAGGCCTGTTGGTGCAAGTATACCTAAACTGTGTGTTCTAATCTCGCAGAAGGCATGGATTTTGTGTAATGTGGTATGACTGGGCTCTTCCGTCTTTGTATTATCTTTCAAACCCCTCTTCTTTCAATTCCAATAGTTATAACAGGCTATATCCCACAAGCCGATGTATTGGTACCGGAGGATTTATCGTTACAGCGTGAAGGAAACACCGCCGCCGCCGCCGCCGCCGCCGCCGCCGCCGCCGCCGCCGCCGCCGCCGCCGCCGCCACCACCACCACCACCACCACCACCACCACCACCACCACCACCACCACCACCACCACCACCACCACCACTTCTTCTTGATACAGGTGCTTGGTCATTGCAATACGCATTAGAACAGGCGGGCCACTTAAGGAACTATGGGCCACTTAAGGAACTATGGGCCACTTAAGGAACTATGGGCCACTTAAGGAACTATGGGCCACTTAAGGAACTACGGGCCACTTAAGGAACTATGGGTCACTTAAGGAACTATGGGCCACTTAAGGAACTATGGGCCACTTAAGGAACTATGGGCCACTTAAGGAACCATGGTCCACTTAAGGGCGGGCCACTTAAGGAAATATGGGCCACTTAAGGGTGGGACACTTAAGGAACTACGGAACACATAAGGGCGGACCACTTAATTAGCTATGAACCACTTAAGGGGGACGGAGAGAGGAAGGCATCGTAAAAGGAAACCAGCTGAACCCGTGCGATTACATTACACGGAAGAAAGAGCTGTAGAAAAGTTACTGCGTATCCATACGTATGTTTTACATTTACCAAGCTCTGTACACACACACACACACACACACACATACGGAGAATGTTGGACAATGTTTTATAAAGCACTTCCAGTTTCGCCGTCCACAATATAACGAAAATTGACGAAGTTTTTAAGTGGCCAGGATAACTAATTTTGAAGATCAGAAATCCTGAACAAAGATAGTTAGGAAAAAACAAAATGTATGACATTCAATTTCCAAGTAATAATCAGAACTCTCTCACACATTGATGTTTTCCCTAGATAAAAAAAGAAGAATATATAAGAATACTTGAATAGATATGAATACTTGAATACTTACCTAGTCACAAACGATCGTTTTAACGATCACACAATACGATGTTCCCTAAGCAATAGCTGCTCCATTTCCTGCGAACTTGCCAAGTTGCGCATGACACTATCTTCCCATTTACAATCTATCCGCAACAAAAATTTCGTAGCTTTTTATTAATGAAGGAAAGTTGGGATATATTCAATATATTGTGACTTCCACTCATTTTTTTCTTTTTTTGGTACCTCACTTGTTTAAAACCGTTCACTGGAAACCTAATAGGAGGGACAATAAAATTGTTCCCTTTTAGAGCTTTAATATAAATTAAATGAAGATATGGGAAGGTGATCGGACGGAATAACTCGGGAACCAGCAGTGAGCGGGAGGTGTATGGTAAGTTGGGATAGGATGTCGATAGAAGAGCTGAAAGCTTAAAAGTGTAAAAAAGTTATAAAAAAAGAACAGTACAACATCAGAAAGGTACTTCTATTTGGTACACGCTTTAATCTATGCCGTTCACTACGGTGGTAATTTTAAAATTATTTATATTTGGAGCTTCAACCATTTGATCAACTAGGATGTCAGTGAACTCGTTTGGAATAATTATAACATCTTTTTTGTCTTTTGGTATATGAGAGAACGTTTGACGAAGCCCGCAATCAGAGTTCGTTCTATGATGCGGTAGGCGATAGGCGCTGTTTGTATTGCCGATGAGTGGTCCCGTTATCTGCTTCAACCCCGACAGAAGCGATCACTTAACTTTTATCATTTCTATTTTTAGAACCAAGTTCTTCAACGACGTTTATTTTAAAACATATTTAATACTTAATGAAATACGTAATTAACGCGAGTACGAATGAAATAATATGTATGAAATACGTAGTTACTTTGAGTTCCAGTGAAACAGAATATGAATGAAATACGTAGTTTTCTTTTACTTCCTTTCCTCGCAGATGCTACACAATCAATTTCTAAATTTGTGGAAACTTTATACTAAACGAAACGTTATTTATTGTGTATTAACTTCCAGCATTTACTAGAAATACAGAGAGCACAAATACGATATGAAAATGTGCCACAAACACATTTATCACTTTAAATATTTGGACATATTTTTCAGGACACTTTAATTTTTGCTAAATGTTCCATGCTTGTTTTCAAGAAATAATTCTGTGCGCCTCGGCCAATAAATCACTAGCTAAATCCACCTTAGCATCTCAACGTTTCCACGTAATACACCCTTATAAGTATTTTTTTAAACTACTATTTCATTTATAAAATGTTGATTTTTCCTGATCGTGTTTTAAGGGCCAAAACATATGAATGGCGGTATATGTTCTCTTATGAAGAGAATGGAAGGAATTATGAAAGGAAATTAAAGGAAAATATGAAAAACAGATGACAGTCAAGATATTACAAATCGAATCAAGTTAACATCTAGTTAATTAATAGATAAGTAAATATGAATATCAAAAAGAGGTAAAAATTAAAATATTGTAAGAACCTCGGGTATTAACTAGTTCTAATCATCTTGGGCAACAAAAAACTCCTTGGGCCAATATCTCCGGGGATATTTGTCACCGTTCAATCATTGGAACTAAATCTCTTGGCGCAGACATACCTTGCCTTATTGTATGTATGTTCTATTGTGTTTACGAAGTCTTGGTCGTCATAAATACATTACTTTATGTAATAAATACACTCACAAAGGAAAAAATAGTGCAATGAAAAGATGCAAAAAAGCATAATATATTACATGAAAGTAAAATTATACAGCACAAACTATTAAATATAATAAACAATAATGGGTGTGTGTGAAAGAAATACAAAAACGTTTGAAACACTAAAGTGATAGCTTCCAAATTCGGCAAGAGTACTTTCGAGGGGACGAAAATGAAAATATATGGAACCCCAGTTCAAAACGTAAACCCCAAATTCAATATTTAGAAAATTTGGTTTAACGTAAAACGCTCTGTAATTATATACTAAGAGAATGCATTGTACAGGTGCCAACAGGAGCTATTTGACTGAGGTCAGACTGGGTTCGGCGAGACGGGGCATGAAAAGTCAGAAACAAGGAGATTACACTTGGAGAGAGGTTTTCAAAGACGATGATGTTAATGCATCATCTGGAAATATTTTCAATTTCTTCAATTTATACCAAGCTGTTAATTTTGCTAAAGAAAACGTAATGTTGATAACTTTGATGTTAAATATAAATATAAATTACATTTATAGCTCATCATTTATAGCTCAAAATACAGGTGTATCACAATAAATGTAACAAAAGTTTGCAGGAATTTGTATCTGATAGGGTATGTGGATAGGCCATTGCAAATAATTGAGTGAAATTGCATGTAATGCAGTTCCACAAGTGCCATTTGCCCTTGTTTGTTACCCATCTGCTCATGTACAGATGTTTGCCAGGCCACGTTCTGATGCTTTCATGGAGATTTCATTAACCTGCCGAACACCTGTGTCGGTGAGGTTGCCTAGCTCTTAGAGGAAAATGGCACACGTGTAACTTTATTAAACGAGATTTATAAGCGTATTTTTATTGATTAATAGAGATCATTTTCCGCCTCTCTAAAAGCCCTAGAAATTTGTAACGTCGACTGAAAGGACGCTCGATGACACTTCAAAAGGAAAACTCGCATGGAGTGCACTTTTAGTAACTTTTTAACTAGAATTATCGAATGAACTTTTTAACGAATAGAGTGACAAAGTGGAATAATCTGCCAGCCGCATGTCATGACACAGACAGTGTGAAGCCCACTCAAAGCATACTTGGACAAGTCTTGATCTTTATAGTATATTAATTACCAGTAATTTAGACTGGAATGTACTATGTTATCAGCTACGGTTGCTACCGTGCAGAATAAATAATAACAATAAAAATATTAATTATTAATATTATTTATTCTGAGTCATTCTATGTTGAAAAGAATTGAACATTAATACTCAATTCTTAAAAGAAGTTATTAATCGAGACTTCAAGTTATTTTTGTAATCCTTTTATAGAATTAAATTAAAAAAGTTGTTTTCAATATTATTTTAATTAGAACATTTTTACGAGTGTGTTGGTCAATATACTGTGGCTTAAAATCTGAAACATCGTGTTCAAGAGAATCGCTGAACATAAGTATGAAGATTCTTGAGTTCGCTTCTGAAACAAGGGAACACGGCAAGGGGCAGAGCTTCGTTAGCGGATGTCTACACGACTCCACCAAGGTTCGTTATTCAAAATGAATGCAAAAACTTTTCGGTATTTGAATAATCTCTTTTGTTCTGACGTACGCAGGACTTAAACTGTGCTTTAAATTCTAATGTATTCTCGGTTTTATTAAAAAGCTTGTCTATTTTGCAAGTTCTTCCGCAAGATATTAGAATTGAGCTTCAGCCGGAAGTTGAGATGCCTGATGGGTGAGATTTGATTTTAAAATTTTTTGAACTTTAGATTTTTATGAAGAATTTCAAAATGGGGAATGAATTTGCATTGTTTCATATCTTCATATCATTTGAGAATGAGAACTGCAATATGTAATAATAATAATATTATTATTATTATTAATAATAATAATAATAATAATAATAATAATAATAATAATAATAATAATAATAATAATAAAGAACAATTAAAACGAATATTTAATAAATGAAAATGTCGAGCAATTCGGGATCAAATTTATAAAACTCCATCACCTCAAAAAAATTAACATCTAACATAATGTAAACAAGTTTGGCAATGCCTCATTATTGTAAGAATGTAGTTATTAAAACATTTCCTATACAAAATTTTTATATTATCAGTGTTTAATGGAAAGAGATTACAAAAGGAACCAATCTCAACCAAAGATGTATCTAAAGATAGAGACTTTTAGAGAAGTAATGTTGTTTTTTACTTTCTCGTATACGCCCGTATATACTGCGTAATATACGTACTGTAGAGGAAGTGTGATGCTTCGTAAATCAATCGAAATACATGTTTTGGGGTCCCCTGATACCGAAAAAATAATTATATTTTTCAAAATGTTCATTTATATGACTCTATATCTTTCTGTGTGTTTTTCTGTCTGTGAAGAACACCAGCGTCTAAACTATTCTTGGATTTTTTCCCAAACTGAATACTTGCATGACTATCTGCTTTGCTATTTGGAAAAAAACTTTTTTGGGATACTTAACATAAAGCCTCTGCAAGAAATTTTCTCAAAAATGGCTTCAACTTTTATCTTCAAATTTCTTGAAAGAATAGAATAGAGCCAAAAATATTTATAAAGATGGAATAGGTTTTATTTCCACTGATAACTCTACATTTGTGAAAATTATACAAGTTTGAATTCTGTTCGGCATATTCTTACAAATACAGTTTTCAAGAGAGCGATATTTTTCTTCAAATAAAATTTATTTTATAAATGTTGTTTCTTAAAAATAATCTTCTAGTCAGATGCTAATGAAATGAAATGCTAATGCAACTGAAACATACCCTACAAATGATCTGATTCCTAACACGTTTCGATTACATATAAATCGAAAACGGTTCGTCCAAGGACTTCAAAACCTATTTTTTAGACCGAAGGCCTTGAGGTACGTTCTATTAATTGTATATACCAATTCAGATCTCTTGGAGCCTTGTATTACGTTTTTTGGGCTCTACTATATACTTCCACTTCGTGGTAAGGGTGGTGCAGGTAGTATCTCTAATTCAGAAACGTGTATTATCTCGAATTCTATTAAAACACGTTTGGCAAACATTAATTTTTCCTTCACCCCAATGTGGGTGGAAACGGAATGGGTCGGATTTGCACATGCGAGTGCTTTTTTACGATAATATTAACCGAAATAAGATGTATCATGATTCAGTCTACAGTTTTTCCTTAGTTTTCTCTTTATTGCATTTCGTCATGGCAACTGTTACAGTATGGAAAGTTCAAAAGCGTTAATATGTTTTGAAGCGTGTAATCTTTTAAATCTGTGGATACTCATAGAATTTTCTTTATTGATACATGCTTACAAAGTCTTAATTTTTAGATAAATAATTACTAATATTTTTTATATTATGTGAGGTTGATTTTTTTAAAAAGCCAGAAGAAAATAATACAAACGTATATCGGCAAAAAACATGGTTATGATTTTCGTTAGTTTAATATCGGAATTTTCTATTGGCCAAAATAAAATATTCAAAATAGTTTTCTCGACTTCATCATCCTCGGGAATTTTCCGAAACGTTAATGGGATCGAAATATGATGTTGATAAATTTTATATTCACAGAGAATGGCGGATGGCTGATGAGGCATAATGAAGGTAGTGTCATATAATATATAAAAATTAATGTTAACGAAAAAACTTTGTCAACGTATTACTTGCACTTGTGCAAAAATATGGGCGTAGTACATTGGGAATATGCGTACATCTTTCGCTTACAGACGCGCGTTGACTATTTTATGCGTTTATGCTAACTCAAGCGCCTCTGAAAAGAAGCTCTACGCAACCCGCCATACACTGAAGTATCAAGTGCGTCTTCATTGCATATTCTGCCCCTGCGATTATGATATATCGGTTGGAATTATTACTCGAAAGTTACCTCGAACATGTAAATCAAATTTCTCCAATACAGTGTTTTTTCGAATGCACGCATGAACTTGAGGGAGAACGTTTTTAACAATATGATACTTGACAACCATGTTCAAACCAGGGCATAGAACAAAACTCTACTTCCGAGAAAGTCGTCTATAAAAATTGTTGCAGAACGTAGCGTACAACGTGATTAAGAATCACGTGACCAGTAGCATGAGAAGTGTAATACATTGAAATAGTGAAGAGTTGCATGGTCACTCACTTTTTTATCTGTAACATTTCTAGTGATGTAGAGACACCCGGGCTGTCTCACTCGGGGGACATGGAGATCCGACTCGTCTCCTCAGAGCAGTAACCTTTTAGCCAACTTTCTAAATCCGAGAAACTGGTCATCCGGGCAGGAGTTTCTAATGTCCGCCAAGATTTTATATGTGGCACGAAGGGCCAAAGTCCAGAGTCACAATCCAGTCCGCGGGGCAAAGGCGAGATCAGAGGTAGAACCAATCAGCGGGTGGAGAGAAGGGCCTCGTGGGGCAGGTCTTCCACGCGCTCTCCAGCATCGCGACGCGTCGCGCCGTGTTGGGTCGTGTCGTGTTGGGTCGTGTCGTGTTGGGTCGTGTCGTGTTGGGTCGTGTCGTGTTGGGTCGTGTCGTGTTGGGTCGTGTCGTGTTGGGTCGTGTCGTGTTGGGTCGTGTCGTGTTGGGTCGTGTCGTGTTGGGTCGTGTCGTGTTGGGTCGTGTCGTGTTGGGTCGTGTCGTGTTGGGTCGTGTCGTGTTGGGTCGTGTCGTGTTGGGTCGTGTCGTGTTGGGTCGTGTCGTGTTGGGTCGTGTCGTGTTGGGTCGTGTCGTGTTGGGTCGTGTCGTGTTGGGTCGTGTCGTGTTGGGTCGTGTCGTGTTGGGTCGTGTCGTGTTGGGTCGTGTCGTGCCGTGTTGGGTCGTGTCGTGTCGTGTTGGGTCGTGTCGTGTCGTGTTGGGTCGTGTCGTGTCGTGTTGGGTCGTGTCGTGTCGTGTTGGGTCGTGTCGTGTCGTGTTGGGTCGTGTCGTGTCGTGTTGGGTCGTGTCGTGTCGTGTTGGGTCGTGTCGTGTCGTGTTGGGTCGTGTCGTGTCGTGTTGGGTCGTGTCGTGTCGTGTTGGGTCGTGTCGTGTCGTGTTGGGTCGGGTCGTGTCGTGTTGGGTCGGGTCGTGTCGTGTTGGGTCGGGTCGTGTCGTGTTGGGTCGTGTCGTGTCGTGTTGGGTCGCGTCGTGTCGTGTTGGGTCGCGTCGTGTCGTGTTGGGTCGCGTCGTGTCGTGTTGGGTCGCGTCGTGTCGTGTTGGGTCGTGTCGTGTTGGGTCGTGTCGTGTCGTGTTGGGTCGTGTCGTGTCGTGTTGGGTCGTGTCGTGTCGTGTTGGGTCGTGTCGTGTCGTGTTGGGTCGTGTCGTGTCGTGTTGGGTCGTGTCGTGTCGTGTTGGGTCGTGTCGGGTCGTGTTGGGTCGTGTCGGGTCGTGTTGGGTCGTGTCGGGTCGTGTCGTGTCGTGTCGTGTTGGGTCGTGTCGGGTTGGGTCGTGTCGTGTCGTGTTGGGTCGTGTCGTGTCGTGTTGGGTCGTGTCGTGTCGTGTTGGGTCGTGTCGTGTCGTGTTGGGTCGTGTCGTGTCGTGTTGGGTCGTGTCGTGTCGGGTCGGGTCGGGTCGTGTCGGGTCGGGTCGTGTCGGGTCGGGTCGTGTCGTGTCGGGTCGGGTCGTGTCGTGTTGGGTCGTGTCGTGTCGTGTTGGGTCGGGTCGTGTCGTGTTGGGTCGGGTCGTGTCGTGTTGGGTCGGGTCGGGTCGGGTCGTGTTGGGTCGGGTCGGGTCGTGTTGGGTCGGATCGTGTCGTGTTGGGTCGGGTCGTGTCGTGTTGTGTTGGGTCGGGTCGTGTCGTGTTGGGTCGGGTCGTGTCGTGTTGGGTCGGGTCGTGTCGTGTTGGGTCGGGTCGTGTCGTGTTGGGTCGGGTCGTGTCGTGTTGGGTCGAGTCGTGTCGTGTTGGGTCGAGTCGTGTCGTGTCGTGTCGTGTCGTGTCGCGTCGCGTCGCCCCGGGTCGCGTCGCGTCGTGGGCCCCGGAGCGGCCGCGGCCTCCGCCCGGGCGGCGCCGCCGCCGCTCGGGAGACAGCGACGGCTAAGTCGCGCCAAGCATGACGTCAGCGCTGAGCCGGCTCAGCCGCGCAGCGCCCTGCCGCTCCGCCCCGCCCCCTGATGGTTTCAGCAGCTCAGTCCTCCTTCTCCTACGCTTTCAGACTCCGGCGCCAGCCGCGCTGACCGTCGCTTTCAAAGTGTGTTTTCCTTCGCGATTTTTATATTTTCCCTTACTCTTTTCATATTATTGTTATTGTTATTATTATTATTATTATTATTATTATTATTATTATTACTATTACTATTACTAGTACTACAAAAATAGTAGTACTCGTATTACTATTTGATTCATTACAGTTTTTACTGGCCAGTATGTCAAACACTCGTAGGTACGATAACTAGGTGTACGGTTGCTTTATTGAAGATTCAGGTGGCTTCTAACAGTACGGCATATATCCAAGATGACTGCCTTCTGCATATTGTATATACTCCTGGCATACAAGTCAAGACACTAGTGCTCGAAGTGTCATTTTCGGGATCACTCCTGTGGCTGATATTATTATACGCACAGTTGTCACTTTGCTGAAGTTCCACTGAGCTGCGACTTCATGGGCGAGATCAGTTTACTTCTGGATTTTCTCTTGATGTTTGCCGATATGTATATTTTATTATTATTATTATTATTATTATTATTATTATTATTATTATTATTATTATTATTATTATTATTATTATTATTATTATTATTATTATTATTATTATTATCATTATTATTATTATCATCCCCTAAATTCACGATGAAAAGTTTTAGGAGTCGGATCTACAGCAGGTGGCAACCAGCCTCCAAAGGGGTGAATCAAATGACTCTGGGGGACTCTATACTTTGCGCAAAATATTGCTTGTTTTCGAAAACGCAATATGTTACACCTCCCGGTCTAAGACCTAGCATTTTGAAGTTTTTACAGAGTTTTGTAGAACAAATACCAGATAACAGGGAATGATAAACAATTATGTTTGGAGAATTTAAATTATAAATAAGAAACGAGGCAGATAAAAGAGAGTGGAGGTGATGGCGAGTGATAGTTATCAATTCTCTGTTAAACCTGGAACAATCTCGCATATCAACTCTTAATACATGTAAATGTCTCATTTGGTAGGTTCACTCATTAAAATGGCGAAGTTTGAATCATTTATGTAAACACTATTAGTTACAAGTGTAACAGTAATGCGCTTACAGTATCTTACAAGGAAGAAAAAATCAAATTCCTAACATTAGAAAATTAGTTAACTAAACAATTTTATTACAAATTGCAATAATGCATTATAATATACAGAAATATTCTTTAGCCAATCATAGCAGCAGATTTTTATTAAAAAATCACGATAAGTTTAAGATTTAGAACATTTTTAAGATGAAAAAGATGACTCAAACGTGAAATGCATTTTTTTGGCAAAAGAGTTACTAAAAGGAGAGGTATCGTCATCAATGATCCCATTGTTATTTTCAGAAAAAAATAATATCAAGGAATTCGAAATATGAAACATTAGTATTAGAGAATAGTGTTATTTTTTCTACGAGCAATCTTAGTAATCTCGGCGCCCTTTTTATCCAGCTACAATTTAAGAAATTGATCATATTTCAAATGGTGTAAGTGTATTTAAATTTATAGTGAATAAAATGTCCTTTTCAGGCACAAATCTTAATGATGGTAGTAAATATATTACGAGAGGCAAACATTAGAAAGACAGAACAACGTACAAAAAGTGGTGAAAATACGTTAGTTTTTAATAGACGAAATGGGATTTCTTTTTGGGACAGCTAACATGCGGTAGAAATTGTTAATTTTCAAACGCAAATTTTTAAATTAAGCAAATTTAATAAGAAATGTAATGCATAACTCGACTATTGCTATTAACCTCTCTGATATTCTTCTTAATTTCAACTTAGTATTACATAACTTTTATAGATATAATGTGCGAGATTAAGAATTGTAAGTATCATTCTAAAGATTGATACATCATATTTGATCAAAATTATTTTCTTTTCTTTGTAAAATAAAGGTTATTGATAAAAGCAGACATCTTAGTGCTGCTCTCCAGAAAATGTTACTGCAAACTACGATTATACCTTCTTACAAACACATTCACTATCTTTAACTTCCTTCACCAATACAGGGAATCCAAAACCATTAGTTTACTGAGAACTATATGGTCTTGCACTCCCTTTATTAGTACGTGATTAGCCTACCTGGTCTTTCTACATTTGCAGAGATCTCCTCGGTATGGCTTGTCTTAGACATTTTCGTTTAATTTTTGAAATTATCTGCGTTGTTATTTCCATTCATATCTTCTCAAGCCTCTCACAACCTCACAGGTTATACAAATAACTTTTTCGCATCTTTTTTTCAACGAGCCGATTGTATTAGTTCATACGTTTTAACCTGTGTGGTCGCGTTTAATTCTGTATCTTGTTTATCGGCATTTTAGTGGCACTTTCAATCTTTCACTCCTGTACGTTTTCCCACTTCATCCTCCGATTTTGTTCTCTGGCACTGGCGCCAATCGCTGGCAAAGTGTGCGCTTTGGCGGCTGGTCTGCAGCTTACTGTCTTTCCAAGAAGGCAATTCTCCGAAGATCCCCACCGACGAACAGCCGCATCCTCAGGGGATTTCAGAACGATTTTTTCTTCTACTCTCTTACAAGTTTTGTATTGCGATTTTCAAATTCCTTTATAATCTTTTGAGTACAGACATATTTTTTACATTACATTTTTTACATTTTTACATTACAAATTTAGTCTAAACTAACTTGATCGTATAAAAAAGTCAGTGTTATTTAGAAATTCAGCTACAATATTTGATTTTATTCGTAAATTTTTAATTGCACTTGATCTGCGTTAAAATATTTTTAAAAGCCCAAATCAATATCTTCGATACAAAATGCGTTTTTACTTCTTTGATTGGAGCTGTTTTCATACTTGTATGATAACACAAACAATTTCTTTAACTCTGTTGTAGATTCCGTATTGCGGTTTTAATGTTATTCGTATTCATTATAATAACATATTTTTCATCAAATTTTTACATTCTAAATTTAAAATACATTTATTAAAAATAGTGTACAAATAGTTCATATCTTACTAAGTAAATAAAATAATATTCCATCAATTCTTTTCAATCAATTTTTAATGGTATCTGTCTATCTCCTGAAACTTTATCGGAAAATTCATAAATATTGTTACAATGAATTTTGACGACTTATGGTTCGAGCTGTTGGTGTCAGAGAACACAAAATAATTTTAAGAAATAATTAATTTTACTTTCTAAATACGTATATTACTATTTACGTCTAACAACAAAAGATGTTCAACTCTTGAACGACATTTTAAAATTTTATTATGTCAAAACACTTAGATTAAATAATGTAATGAAAATAAACTAACCTTAAGTACTTTTAAGATTTTTATAGAGTTTCAGTAGACTTTCCAGCAAACGGAGTCGGATGAATGATTTACGTGCTTGTTAGGCGCCTAAATGTTTATGATTATTATAATTATGCCCTGATTATTATAATTATGCCCTGATTATTAGTTTAAGTGTTTCATTTATCAATTATTGTAGTTACTTAGTAGAAAAAGTTCAATAATTCAAATTAATGCACGTATTTCTTATCAAATGAAAATTGGATTCAGTTATGGAATCAATATTTCAAGTTTCTCAATTTCTATTGCAAAACATATCTGAATGTTCGTAAATTGTAAGCAAAATTGAACCAACTAGTATTTTTAAAGTCTTGCCAACTGGCGAGAACGGAACCACCCGCTAAATGTATGATGTATGTTTTTAATGATTTGAAACTTCATGCCAATTTTGGGTTACCAGTTCAAGTGTTTTTTCAAGTGTATAACATTTTAGAATGCAGTTTTGGGTTAAGAAATGTGATTACTGAATTGTAGTAAAAGGGCGAGTGCATCCAAGTATTAGTCACAAAGTGATGTCTTTAAGAGTCAAATACCGGCTATTAATTGTAACTCGCTCAGGTCTGCAAAACCACATTGTGTTTTGGCAATTTGGCAACGCGAGACATAACTTCGGCATCCCTTTCACTTTTATCGACCTCCGGCCGCGTACCCTTGATTTCGAACTGAGAGAATGTGGCTAATTTTAGTTGGAAGAAAGAGAAAGTTCTAATTGTTTCCTTGTTACTCTTTATTGAACTGCAGCCACTACAATGAAAAGAGTAAGCGCCTGTCTCTTTGCAAATGGTGGTCACTTTGAGCATTTACTGGGAGGTGAGTTTTTTTGTCATTTTAAAGAATATATATATATATAATTATTTTTGTTAATTATTTTAAATAATTATTAATTCACTACTTATTTATTTTTATTATTATTTTAAATAATTTTTGAAAATTTGTTTATTTGTTTAATATGCGGATTATATAGTATATATTATTATTAGCGTATTTTCCCAATAATGGAAAACGTTAAGCAAAAATTGACTCGTTTTTGTGGAGTTCTAATTAGTTTTTGTGGAGTTCTTCTTAATTTTCCAATATTCTTTCATTCTGTTGGAGAATGTCAGTTTTCTTTCTTCAGACCATTTCAGTCTGTAGGATTTTGATTTAGGTCGTTCTGGTTTGACTTCCCATTTGTTCACTTGTTGCGTAAGGTGTTTTTGTCTGAGGTGTCAGTTATGTCGGCGTGTCGCATGTCTTTTTTTGTTTCTTTCATCCATGGTGTTGTACTTTTAAGTGAGGATATATAGTTTAGTATTCTTTTAGTTAGTCGAGTATTTGGTAGCCTGTCTATGTGTCCGAAGAATTTCAGTCGTCTTTTCCTGATGTCGACTTCTATGTTCGAGTACTTTTCAGTTGTCTCAATAGATTGTAATCTGTATCCATCGGGAGTGAGTCTCGCACCGAGTATTTTTCTAATGATTTTTCTTTCTTCTTTTTTGATTTCTTCCAGTTCATATTTCTTGCTGAGCGTGAGTGTTTCGCTAGCGTAAAGTGCTGCCGGTTTGATGACAGTATTATAATGTCGAATTTTGGTTTTCTTAGACATGCATTTTTTGTTGTACAGGTTTTGGATTAGTCCGAATGCTTTCTTGACTTTCTGGAGGCGGGTTTGTTGTGAAATTCTTTCGGATCCGGTTGGTTCGATGAACTCACCCAGGTATTTGAAATGTGGTACCCTTTTGACCGTTCCATACCTTGTGTGCATGTTGTCACCTTTGTGGGATAGGACTTATTATTCTTATTCTTATTCTTATTCTTATTCTTATTCTTATTCTTCTTCTTCTTATTATTATTATTATTGTAATAATGATGAGCTTTGTGATATTTTTTTCACAAAAAAGTGTCTTTTTGATTTCTTTTCGAGCCGACTTTTTAAAAGCAATAATTATGTTTATGTTGATGTTAGTAAATCGATAAATCAGTCATAACTTTCTCCCATATCGTTATTAGTATCGTTTATGAAACATATTAGACAAAATCGCCTGACGAGAAGTTTTGTTCACTCTCCTGTCCCTGCGCACTCCAGCCCAACTACCCTGCGCTGCGCGAAAAGATTCCAGCGTACGAGATGTGTATCTGCCCGCCTAAACTCTTGAATGGGGAAAACATGGAAACAGCAAAGTTTATGAAATGAGGCTCACCTTCTCCTTTGCTGCCTATACATGCCAGCCACGGTTGTTTTGAAAAGACTCAAAAGTTTAACGGTGGGAAAATTGCCAAAATAAGAACAAGTACTCCCCAGACGTGGGTTGCGAGTTAAGATGAAGTCTTGGTAAATCGTTTCATTTTAAGAAAAAAAGTATCAGACTGGGACTTCACTGCCTGGGATTCACTGACCAGAACTCACCGACTGCACTGACCTAGACATAACGGACTGGGACATTCACTTTAACGTTTCATGCAACGTTGCAAATAAAAATTTGAATATTTGTAGTTTTCTTACATTATGAGAAAAATTGCAAAACAATTGGAACCATTTTTGAAAAAATTTTGTTGTTCTCAAAATAACCAGTTCAAACTTGCAGGACTTCATCGATTCAGATTGATTCAGATCGATTGGAGAACATTACATTTGGAGAAAATTATCTGAACGATTTAGACACTATCATTGACCACACAGAAATGTTGTAGTTAATGGATTTTTCGGTTATACTCACCTAACGTGGATTCTGACTACGCAACCTATTAGAAGAAATAATTTATTATGTATAGATACAAGATTTATCCGCCTTTGTTACTAGGACTCGAGAGGAACAGTTTTTCTGTCGAAAATTCGCCGATTTCCTCCCCATGATTACAATATATTCTTTACTACATACCTAGAAAAACAAGAAAGTAACACAAGAACAATTTTGTCAATCTACATTGACAAAGAATATGGGTTGGGAGAGCTGTTTGATCACACTCCATACCATGTTTATAATCGTTTTTTGTCGGTCAAAAAAATATTTTTTGAGACAAATTTAGTAAACTTTTATTTTTTTTACTTTCTCGTTCTTTCAGAATATGAATATTTAACTCCCTGTGAAATAAGCAGACAAGTCATAAACACTTCATTTTACAGGAGAGCAAAAAACAACTGTCAAATGAAGTAAATCAGGCATTTATGATAATCAAACGAAGGTGGATTATAACTGTGTGTAAGTTTTGCGTGAATATCATTAGTCCTTGATTTACAGCATTAGCGTAAAGTTGTTATTTGCTGTTCTGTAAAATTAAGATTTTTTACTTATAGGCTTATTCGCCGGGATCAAAGAAGTAATGACTAATCGATTGAACCATTTTCCTGCCTTTTAGTTGCTATGCATGTTGCTGTACTCACTTCCATAACCTATCATACATTTTGATGAATAATATTCTATGGAACCGTCGTACATTAATTTGCTGCGCAAGACCTAAATATTACACGCGTACCAGCAAGAGACATAAGGTATTTTGATTTGTTTATTTTCACTACGTCTTTAAAATTGTGGTAGAATATAATAAAGACGTCGATGATTATTGAGTGTGTACGATGATGCGTATTCGAAGTCGATTTCTGAATTATATGATCAAAGTCCTCAAAAATGGTTCTCAGTGTTTTCGAACCTCGCACTTAGGAGTTTAACAACCATCCTGCTCTCATGTTGCTTCTGTTTGAACAATGCACCTGGAATATTGTCACTCGCTAATGTTGTCGGCCCCCTCTGGCCGTGTCACGAACCGCCAACAAACGCTGTAGTTTGTTTGACTTTGGGTCAATTTACTCTACATGGGAAATAATCGATCGTATCCAAAACGTTTATTGCTGTTCTTGTTAACACGGGGACAAATGATGACCTTGTATGCTCAATAATTGGAATGCGATAATTGTTCTCCGTGTTTCTGACAGAGCGTATAAAATTACGTACGTTGTTCGCACGCGCTCACTAAACAGAGATCTCATATCTGACTGTCTGCATCCATCATGGATTTACAAGAATGATTGCAGGGAGAGTGCACTTCCGAAATTGTAGATGACGTAGAGGAAACTTTCAAGTAATGAGGCGGGAAACAATCTCTTTAGAATAAGCATTTGGAATCATCATACTTATTTTCTTCTATGATTGAATGATTTCACAATCATTGCGATTAATAATGGCTGTTGGAAGAGCTAATATATTTGTTTTATAAAGAAACCTTAATACATGAATCCGTACTGCTCTTGAAAAAAATCAATTTGCAAATTTTAGATTTCAAAGTACGAGTAACACTGATTACCTGTAAATTTGCAGTTAATTTTTTTTCTATGAAATAAAATTTGAGATACGTGCGCTAGTTTTGGGCACGCATAATACAGGATAATAATGTTTCAAAACTAAATCACTGAAATAATCAAAGCGTATAAACTTGCGATTCTTTGAAAAGTTTCTCGATATGAATTGCTGTAATTGGTGTCTGTCTGCAATTTATATGAAGGACATATTTCATGAATGTGTTTCCAAGTCACCGATCTGATTTTAAATTATGGGCTCCTTCTCCAAGTTAGAAAGTATAGGACACATGTAAAAGGAGGTAAAGAGAGTGAATCGATCGCATGAAAGCAGCGGAGAAAAGTTTGACTTCCCATGATATCCAATCTGGAGGTCCTGGGCGCTCGGAAAGAACTGAAAGATGATTGGAGGCGGGTAATCGCATCTCCGGCGAGCGAGGGTCCTGGACGGCCGGAGGGCGAAAGGGAGGGGGAGGGCAAAGGGAGAGCCTTCTGCCCTAATGGACAGCGTCTCGAGCTCCTGCGCGCTCTACGGTATTAAGGAGGCAGCGGGAGGTTGGCCGCTGAAGAAGATATGGCCGCGCCGCGGAGAACGGACAGGTTAAGCTGTCCCATGACAGGGAACGGTCGATGACCGCAAAGAGGGGACCTCGTACAGGGGCCCTGAGATGATCGAAAAATTCGTGAAGGTATGGTTTCTCACTTTTTAGGTACTAGGAAGTAGCACTTTACTCTGCCAAGCGCCTCGATGCTTCTACCTTTCCTTACTCAACACGGAAGAGTGTAGCGGCAAGAAAAGTCGGTCAAAGAATGTATAGCTCTCCAAGACACGCAAAACATTACTTGGAAAGTTCACGAGAATTTCGAAAAGATTCTAACTACTTTACTTTTTGTGTGCTCAACTTACATGAGATTATATTTTTTACGAATAACTAAAACTGGCGATAGAATAAATAAAACGAGTGTTGTGAAATTACAATAAACACTAATAATAATAATAATAATAATAATAATAATAACTATAACTGAATTTGCTATCACTCTTTTAGAAACTTCTTTTACATACTTTCAGCTTATTATGATATTAAAAAATTGCATTTTAATTTTATGCAGCTCAGTAAATATGAGCCTTTATTTGCGTTTAATATTAGCCGTTATTTATTAGCCTTTTGGGGTGGTATTGCGCGGAAATATATTTTGTTGTTTTCAAAGATACATAATGTTATGATCTGAGTGTGCTACTAGAACTCGATAATGTTGTTTCTACGCTGTACGCGGCCGACAGACACTACTGAAAAACTAAGGCGCTTTATCTTTTCTGTCCCACTAGCGTCAACCGGGATGCTACTTGATCTCATTATATAGCCCAAGGCTTTCCAGTCTTTCATCAAACCTCAAAGTGGGTCAGCCCTGCACTTCGGCACGACGTTACCTAAAGCCATTGTGCGCTGGGTGAGGTGGGAGAGCGGTGTACGTGGGACGGAGAGATGACGGAAGGGCGTGTAGACAGCAGAGACACACGATGGCATGGTTTAAGTCTCAGCAGCGCATTCAGGAGGCTGAGCGGTGCCCACGCAGGCAGTGGACCCCCCTGTAAATGACGGGATGGAGAGGAAGAGGTTGGGCAATGAGGCTCAGTGAGTGTGCGGTGGGAAACCGGGTAGCACGAGATGGAATGTCGGGTACTTTGGGGAAGGAGCAGTGGGAAGCGCAGTAGCAATGACCTGATGACGGTTTGGGGGTGGGAGGATGAGATATGTGATGAGGCATGTGATAGCGGGTCGATATTGGCGGTAAATGAAGTTGCGAGATGGCGGAGCGGATAACTGCTGATGTAACGCCTGATACGACAGGAAGCAGAGTGGCGGATTGGATCTGCCAGGTGGTTGGATATCGGGATTTGCGAAACTGGTCGGCGTGTTTTGTGGGTCCGTCTTTTGTCAGATGGTAGGATGGTTATGGAACACATGCAATAGAATAACCATAAACATGTAGGGCAGTGACGGATTGCATGTTTCTGGATCGCCTGCGTGGCTGAGAGACGGGAAAGGGTGGACGGCGGAGGACGCTGTGTGTGGACGGTGGACAGAGACGGCGCGAAAGTGGAGGGAGCGGAATAGTAGCTAAGAGGCGGGAAGAAGTGGAGGCGCAGAAGGAGGGCGGGCTGTGGCGCGGGCGGGGCGGGGATGGGGGTGCGGTCGCGGTCAGGGGTGGGATCGTTGGAGGTGTCGGCGGGTAGGGGTGCGGGAGGGGACGGCTGTGTGCGAACGGTACTACGGTCACGCGGATGGAAGGAAGCGCTGTCGGAGGCAGTCGTGGCGGCGGCTGTGACGGAGGCGCAGGTGGTGACGAGGGCGGAGTCGGGGGAGAGTGGGGGCGCGGGCGGCAGCGGTGCATGAGCGGGACCACGTACACGTGTCTTTGTGGAAACGGGGTAGGAGGCAGTGGAGTCGGAGGTGTCAGCAGTGGCAAGGAAAGGGGTGGGGCGGGCGGGGGGTGGGGGCGCAGGTACAGGCTGTGTCGGGGGCAGGGCGGTGCCGGAGCCAGGGCCGAGGCGGGGCGGGGAGGGGCATGGACAGGGCCGGGGCGGGGGCGGGGTCATGAGCTGGGATGCGGCCGATGGAGGTGGCGGTGCATGAGAGGTACCGCGAACAAGGGTGCTTGAGGGAGCGGAGCGGCGGCAATGGTGGCGGCGGTGGAGTCGGAGATGCCAGCGGTGGTGAGGGCGAGGGCGAGGGCGGGGAGGGGTCACAGGCTGGGTCGCGGACTGGGCGGGGCCGGGGCGGAGGCGCGAGTGGGGATGCGGGCGATGTGGGTGGCGGTGCATGAGCGGGACCACGGTCACGGATGCTTGCGGGAGCAGGGCGGTGGCAGTGGCGGTGGGGTCGGGGCGCGGACGAGAGTGGGGGCGGGGCGGCGTGCGGTCTGCGAGCGACACCTGAGGCGCAAGGTCGCGCTGGGCGCCGTGCCCGTGAAGGTGACCGCAGGCGGCGCGGCGCCACACCGAAGGCTCTGCCTCGCTCCGTGACGTCATATCAGCCACGCCCGACACCTGCCAGCCGCTCGCGCTCTTCCTCTCGCCCCCGCCCGCCCCCGCCGTCAGGCGGGCGGTGCGAAGTGCCGGTGGCTCGTGCCACTTTGCTAGCGACGCCGCGGTTTAAGTTCTTTCCGGATTTTTTTTTAGTTTTGCATTCCAGTTTACGTGACACAATATGGAAAGTCAATGTGTGTGATTGCCAAGCGTTTGCATAGAGCAAGAATGCGATTTGCGAAATATGAAATGAAAATGAATATTATTTACGCGACAATTCCTCAACTAATTTTTGTAAATGTAAATTCATTCAAGTCGTTAGGTGGAAGTGCAGGTCTTGTTGATTGAGTTACACCACTAATAAACTAAATTTTTGTTGTTATTATTATTATTATTATTATTATTATTATTATTATTATTATTATTATTATTATTATTATTATTATTATTATGAAGTAGATAATTATTCGCAACAATGTGTTATTCTTTTGACAGTTCGTAGAAAGTGGTTTGTATTCCGCGGATTCACTAGTTCTTCGTTTACATTCGTACGCATTCACAGAGGTAGATTGCGTAGTCTAACAAAATTAAACGGGTTAACCGCAGTTTCAAACTGGGAATATTTGGAATATTTGGAAACGGTATTTGGAAATCATCCTTTATTAACAATATTGAAGTATAAAATAATTTCAGACGAGCACATATAACACATATAACATAATTACAGTTAGATTAATAAGCGTTCTGATACACTCCCGGACGATAAACACACAGCTGTTCAAGCTGTCGTGGTGGTAAGCTTTCCTTATGACGGTCTTCATGTGCACTTTTCCTTGTCGGCTTAACTGCCATGCTGGCACAGAATTACTTTCTGGAAATTTAAGTAAAGAAAAACTGTACCGGATCTGTCTACTCTAAGGGTCCTCACTTTCGTATGTCCTCCTTTTCAAGATTGAATACACGGCGTGAATACATTTACCTTCCATTTACGTAATATAATCAGAATCGAAGAATAATGGGTGTACTGAAAAAATGTATTAGAAGTTCTGTTAATCTATTGTGTAGTTTTTCTAGATGAGTGAAGTTTTCCTAGAAAACAACAACAATGAATTACACTTGTTATTAAATCATTCTTTTTTTGTTTCTTCTCACCGGAGGCGTCGAAAGGTTACTGATTCGTGTATTTTTATGTCTATAACATGGCATATTTACTTCCTTTTACATGATTGCTTATATTTTCGTTCGTACCATATTCACGTAACCTTCTCATTACATTGCCAGATTCACTTCCACACCTTAGCGTTTTGTAACTATCTTAATTGCTTCCTCTCCCGGTCTCCTCTTTTAATCTTGGACCATCGAGGGGCGTTCCCATTAAGCCTTCATTACCGCGTGCGTGTTAAAAACCTAAATATCTCCATAACGACGTTTTGTACTAGTTCGTCGCTCTCGTGCGGGATTTGAGCCATCGCGTGGCAAGTGGCCATCCCGGGGGCTGTTGCGAGCGCTCTCTCTAGGGTCGAGAGACATGAGTGTTCGGGGGCGGGCGGGGGCGGGCGGGGGCGGGCGGGGGCGGGCGGGGGCGGGCGGGGGCGGGCGGGGGCGGGCGGGGGCGGGCGGGGGCGGGCGGGGGCGGGCGGGGGCGGGCGGGGGCGGGCGGGGGCGGGCGGGGGCGGGCGGGGGCGGGCGGGGGCGGGCGGGGGCGGGCGGGGGCGGGCGGGGGCGGGCGGGGGCGGACGGGGGCGGACGGGGGCGGACGGGGGCGGACGGGGGCGGACGGGGGCGGACGGGGGCGGACGGGGGCGGACGGGGGCGGACGGGGGCGGACGGGGGCGGACGGGGGCGGACGGGGGCGGACGGGGGCGGACGGGGGCGGACGGGGGCGGACGGGGGCGGGCGGGGGCGGGCGGGGGCGGGCGGGGGCGGGCGGGGGCGGGCGGGGGCGGGCGGGGGCGGGCGGGGGCGGGCGGGGGCGGGCGGGGGCGGGCGGGGGCGGGCGGGAGCGGACGGGAGCGGATTATTGATTATGTACTATAAATGGCTGGAAAAAAATTATATTAGGGATACCTTTCAATTCAAATTTTTTACTTAGATATTTACTAAGTACTGATAGTAAGTGTAATTGTAATAAAAATTGAAGACGATAAAGATTTTCGCGTTCAAGCATAATTGTTCTGAGTTTGCACACATTATTGGCTCCCAAAACATACTATTCCACACATTGCGAACACTTCTGGGAACTGGCTCCAGGCGAATTACTCTAAGAAGTTTACATTTTGTACACGTAGGCTTCGGACAGCCTAGAAATAAAGGTTACATTTTGACAGGTCGAGAATCAAATGAAAGTCATGCAGAACGATGACATTGCAAGAGATAACGATGAAGTCATTTAAAAATGAGTTAATTGTAAACGTACGCACTGTCAAAATGAGTGCATGGAAATACCCTGCATTTATTTTGGCGGCAGTGGCAAAGGTGTTGCGGTCACAGGCGTCTCATTTTATAGCAATCCCTCTACATACAATGGCGGTATTGGTTGCGCAAAGGAATGTGCTACTCTGTGCGTCTAGGGTCTCTAGCACCATCTTGAGTCCCTAGATTCAGAGAGCCGCCGCCATTTAATGTTCTCTCAGGGGTGAACTCCCCGAGGCAAAATCCAGGAATCGAGGAGAAGTGTTAACAATTGGAGACATTATCAAGATGTTCGTATATATTAATATTGATTTTCGGTACTTTGGTGGCTCCAAATGCACTATGTTCAACAGTTCGAACTTTCCTGACTAATGGATATAAAATAGCGAGATGGGTTGGAAAAGAGCGTGATACTCTGTGCGTCTAGGGCCTCTAGCTCCATCTAGAGTTCATAGATTCAGAGAGCCGCTCCATTTAATGTTCTCTCAGCGATGAGCTCCCTCAGGCAAAATCCAGAAATCGAGGAGAAGTGATAGCAATTGGAGGCATTATGAAGATTTTTGTGCCTATTAATATTGCTTTTCAGTACATTGGTGGCTCCAAATGCACTATGTTCAACAGTTCGAACTTTCCTGTCTACTGGTTGTACCATGGCGGGATGGGTTGCGGAAAAGAGCTTGCTGCTCTGTACGTCTAGTGCCTCTAGCGCCATCTAGGGCCATTTAGATTCAGAGAGCCGCCGCCATTTAAAGTCCTCTCAGCGGTGAACTCCCCCAGTCAGAATCCAGAAATCGAGGAGAAGTGATAACAATTGGAGGCATTATGAAGATTTTTGTACATATTAATATTGATTTTCAGTACGTTGGTGGCTCCAAATGCACTATGCTCAACAGTTCGAACTTTCCTGCCTACTGGTTATAAAATGGCGGGATGGGTTGCGGAAAAGAGCGTGCACCTCTGAGCGTCTAGGGCCTCTAGCGCCATCGCCTGCGCCGCGCCCTCCGCGGCCGGGCGGCTGGGCGGGCGGGGGTGGGGGGGCGCGGGCGCGAGTTGGATCGATGCGTCAGCGACGGCTCGCCCCACTGCTATCGCCAGCACGCAGCCGCGCGGTCCGAGCAGGCAACAGCACTCCGCCGCCGCAGACGGGCTCCGAGACCGACTCGCGCGCTCTTTGATGTGCAGTTGTCAGCGGCGAGGGCGACATCAAAGACAACGCGCCACTGGCGGTGGCAGGTGGAAACTGCGGAAGATTTCCTGCCCTGCGCGCGCGGTCACGCGCGACCTCTGGCGACAGGGCGCGGAGATGGTAACGCGCTGCCCGAAGACGGTTGGTTGGGGTCGCGCTGATAGCCGGAAGTAGGTGGCAAGATAGGGTTATTTAAAGTAACGACTGCTCCAGAAAACTGTGCCCTTCAATCGTGTTCCAATATTTTAATAATAGAATTATCTCCTTTTTGAATGTCAAACAGACTAATACAGACTCTCAAAATTTTAACTTCTCTATATTTTTGATGTAAAACGCTTCTAAGGTAGAACAGAAATTTCGCCAGGAGAATCATAAACATCGTAGGGCAGTTATCTAAATTGTTCCATTTGTAATTTTCAGAAAACCTGTTCAAATCATAAAAAATAAGGAAGTGAAAAGGGGGCTGCTCTCAGCTCTTGAATTGTAGTAAAAGGTCAAGCATATCTATTTTTAAAATATTACGAAATGATAAATGGAGTGCTTATTGACTTACAACTCACCACAGAATAAGATGACCCGATTGATATTACTCACCAGCGTTTTCAAACTTATTTATATATTTGATTTATTATAATTATTGTGTGAGGAACCCCAGAAGAGGAAATGAGGAAACTCAAAAGTGAAGTTTAATTTAAAAATTCGATCATGCCGACAAGCAAGCATGCCGATCTCAGAAACGAGTGCAAGAAGCTAAAATACATGAATAAAATGTTCCTAGTATCTAATTTTTAACACTTCAGTTGCAGCATATGACCTGGGATAATTGATAATACATGATAGAAGAAGTTTTGGATCGACAAATATGCTTGATTTTTGTGTCACAAGTTTTTGAATTCAACTTCCTTTACATTTGCACTCTATCTGTAGTATCATAGGCATTTATGTTTTTCATTCTAGACATGTATGATGAAAAAGTCTGGATTCATATCTAGAAATGTACGGATAAACTTATATAGAATTATACTCGCAAGTTTATTCCACACACTCAACAAGAAATTCTAACTGATTTATCAGAATGTGCTAATGGAATCAAAATATACGAATATTGCTCTGTCTTTAACACGTCCTTTACGTAATCATGAATTTTAAGAACTTCGACAGTCGGAAAACATAATGATCAGAAGTCACTTCAGACTGTCAATTAGATTAAAAAAGTAATTATTTTAAATTAACAATCATATTCTGTGTTTGTTTGCGTGTAACTACTGTGTCACATTATTCAAATAAATGCAACTGGTTATTATGAATCTTTTCGTTAATACTACTACTTTAATGATTTTTCTAATAAATTATGAGTAACTTTATTAAGTTCTCTTTTCCTCTGAATGTTTGTTTTTACATGGCCATATGTGAATAATAAGAAATAGAAAATATAATATTTTCAGTATTGCATTGCATTGCATTCAATCACTTTCGTTACACTAATATTTATTTGGTACAAGAGAACCTGCACCTTATTGTACACAATTGCAAAACCTCTACGTGTGTATTACTATGGCCTGTGAAGTGACATCAAAAGCTTAGAGCCGTGCTTGGCATGCAAATGGGTGGGCGTCACAGTTGGCTTTTCCGCGCAAAAACGCGCGTCAAAAGAAGACCCCGCAACGCTAACGTCGTGCATCGGGTTACTGCACCCAACCACGCCTTCATTCTGCAGTCCCCGACACCATTCCAGCACCCTGCTTTGGGAAGGTGGCCAGGGACCCTGTGATAAGCTGGTCTCCGCGGGATACTGAGGGTAGCAACGGGGTGGGGGCAAGGGAAGGGGGAGGTGTGGTGTGGTGTGGTGCGGTCGGGTCGGGTCGGGTCGGGTCGGGTCGGGTCGGGTCGGGTCGGGTCGGGTCGGGTCGGGTCGGGTCGGGTCGGGTCGGGTCGGGTCGGGTCGGGTCGGGTCGGGTCGGGTCGGGTCGGGTCGGGGCGGGGCGGGGCGGGGCGGGGCGGGGCGGGGCGGGGCGGGGCGGGGCGGGGCGGGGCGGGGCGGGGCGGGGCGGGGCGGGGCGGGGCGGGGCGGGGCGGGGCGGGGCGGGGCGGGGCGGGGCGGGGCGGGGCGGGGCGGGGCGGGGCGGGGCGGGGCGGGGCGGGGCGGGGCGGGGCGGGGCGGGGCGGGGCGGGCGGCGATGGAGACAGTGGCGGGGCAGGGTGGAGTAGGAGTGGGGCTGTAGCTGGGCGGAATGGCGGAGGGGGCGTGGCAGAGCAGCAGGGGCGGTGGACAGGAGGGGGCTAGGTGTACCGGTGGGAGCCCGCATTAGAGCAGCACAGTCATATCTCTGCGCAACTGGGATTTGCTGGCCTTTCAAAGGACGCGGGCACTTTTTCAGAAACTGTGCCGAAAGAGGATTTATTGCAGCAAATCCGGTTTGACGGTTTGCAGGTAGAAAGCGAATTAATTGCCCTGCACGGTGCGGTAGGCTTTTCATTTCACCCCACGCTTGAGCTTCAGAATCGGAAGAATTCTTTTTACGGACTCGAAACATCAGAGTACAAATTCCCTTCTGCGGACGGAAAGAGCATTCCACGTAAATATACAACGTCATCAATGAGGAAAAGAGAAAAAATACCCTGTGAATTTGGTTACAAATTAGCCCCCGTTTGACTTAGTACATTATGTGTGATGATATGAAACTTATGTCAGACATCCCAAGAATTTCGTGAGATATAGCATTAGCTCAAATAATATCTTTTCGGAAATTCCGTTTGATAATATGAGTTCTTTTGTGGATTTAGTATTCCAGGATCACAGACGTTTTATTATATATATCTTACCCATTTATGCAATGCCCGCAATAGATACATTTTTTATAAATCCAAACCTTTCCGAACTCTATGGAAAAAGTTAAATTACTAATAAGTTTTAGAAGAAACTTTAATAATGAAAGATATGAAGTGTAGTGCCATTTTATTTAGAAGACAATTTTCTCTAAATCTGCTATATGCTAATTAGTGTTCCCAACTTTGGTTTCGAATAAACACGGTAGAAAATAAGGCGATTTATTATAAAAAGTGAATTCAGAATTAGAATTTTTATTAAAAATGAAGTTGTTTACAAAATAATATAATTTTGTTCTATAAGGCCCAATAAGCGAGAAGAATCCGAATCACTTCTGGTTTTCGGCTGTTGTTATCAGTAAATTCGGAGCTATTTTGTTCAATCAATTCAAAAGGCATGTGGGTGGCCATGTAAGGAGCAATACAAATGTCACGAAAATGTTTCGAATATGAAAAAGTAGTTAAAGATAAGCTATCAGTGACAGCACAACTGAAAAGAATATTAAACACGACCTAGATGATTTTAATGAAAAGCGTTTTGGAAAAACGAATATACTCCAATTTGTATATAGTGGCACTTCAAGTTCACGAGCTAGAAGGAGAGGGGGAAGTTGTCATTCAATCGGGAGCTCTAATACTAAAACTTTAAGTTGTAACAAAGCTTCAAACTGGATTCCCCCTTCCAGTCCAGCTTTTGACCTTGAAGTGCCACTATGTAAAATATTAGTATAAAACAAGGGAGACATCCCACAGAAAAATAAAAAAAAGTACACAAAAAACTCAAAAGCGACGACTGACGCTATGTTGCTAAAACTATAATAAATGACAAAGGATGCCCCTTTCTTAGACGCCAATGCCCTATAGTTTGTTTGATTAGCTAACTCAAATTAGAGTTTTGCACTAAAATTTTGCGAAGCGATTGAGCGCCAACTGTAGGCGAAAATTGTCTAGCCTGAATTAGTTTCCGATCAGCTTTTGTTTGTTTTATTTTAAAGAGTATGTTGTTTTATCCACTTTTGTTAGATAAAGTCAAACATTATGCCATTATAATCCGTTTCGTAATGAAGTAATCTTCCGCCATAGTGTGGTAATGCGCTTCAAAACTATATTCACTCATGCGAAAAGTATACACAAAATGTGTTTCAATTGTTGAGAACAGGGTCGCAACTTATAGGAGAAAAATGTGAATACTAAATGGACGAAATTTCACATTGAATCTAACAAATCTTTACAAAGTGGATAAAACGTTGTACGATTTCGTGACGTAACATTTGATTGCAATACCCAATTCGTTACCAAACTCGTCCTAGCGGCCTCGCTTGCCAATTTTCCAATATCGTATTGTAATCAGTTGCTTTACGACACTTTACACATATCGTAAATTACTATTAGAGAGCATTGATTAATTTTTTTCAGGCTTAAACTATTGCCCGTACTTTGCTTCAGACCACTGTATAATATTTCTATATAAAATTCACGGCCATATCTGAAGCATCTACCTTATTTGCTCAAATCTGACAATGTAGATATATTCGCAGGTTTTAGATCTTCTTATTTACAAGATTAAGTTTTCCAGAAAGAGTGGAAGAACTTATGAACAAAAAAAAATGAATCCTGCAACCAAACGTTTATAATTTGAGAGCACTATTTGGAATGTTATTAGCAACATATATATCATCAAATCTATATTCAATTAAGAATTTATTACAATGAATTTGACCGTTGTGAGTTTAACGTGTGGATAGTATTTTTCTGCTTGAATTCAAGCAAGAAAGCGCATGCGGCTAGGCCAGTCATAAACCTCTTGAGTAATTCCTCATTTAATTAGTTGAAATGCACTATTTCCTTTGCAATAGATCAGAAGAACTACAATGTTACGAGCTCAAGTTTGGCTCTGATGTAAGCTCAAAAGTACAAATGATTTAGGAAAACTGTACACATTTTTTAACGTTAGATTTATCTCTGAATACAGCGAGTGCGGCCTGGCAAAGAGAACAAAGAATATTTTCCACGGATTTCATTTACCTGCCTCACTCAAGGGACTCATAAGTGGCGGTTATAAACTACGCTTTACACAGTTCTGGTGGAGGCGCCTCTTGCGTTGAAATATTCGCAAACTTGAAATTAGCCTCGCTTTTGTACATTCGTTCGCTTTGTGTGCGCCACGTGTTTCTTTATTAAAATGTCCAAGATTAAAGTCTAAAATAAACTCGCTTAGTCTACCAAGATTCAAGAAACGCATGGAAACAAGGGAAAACAAAGAAATCGCCTTCACGAAAGAAAATAAAAAGACACGAAATAGTATTTGATGACACACTATCTTACTCAAACAACAATATGGGAACAACAAACTCTTCAAAAAAGTTTCGTTTAGAAAAAAAATCTAGGTGCCTGAACATTCTACGTCTACAAACGTCTCTTCAAGCCATCTCTCCTGCAGAAAACTTTACTTATATTTAAATTACGTTCCCTTTATGAACTTCACTGGCGAAAAAAAATCATAAAAGAGGAGGACGCCGCATCGTCGAGGTGGACTTCATCCCGTGCAGTTGACGCCCCGCGTAAGGTATTAAAGAATGCGCCAAGAATCTGCAGGCTGCACGGAACGCTACCGTTAGCCTCAGAGATGTTCGCGGATGGTCGGAGAGCTTTTAGAAGACCGAATGGTCGAAGATAAAGCACTTAGAGAGTATAGGAGGCTTATGAAAGAAGAGATGGAGTGAAAATTGTAAGCGGTGAAGTTGGTAGAGGCGATAGCTCATGACATTGATCGTAACGGTAATAAAAATTGTGGCAATAATTCTGTCAGTACTGTAATGAACGACACATACGTCGCTACCCATACTCGTGAAATGTAGTAATTGAACAAGAAAAGAGGGAATTACGGATGGGGTATGAGGAGGAAAGGAAAAAGAAGATTGGGAGATGCAAACCAAGAGTGGATTATAGAAATGGAGATAGATAGCACGAATAAGAAATGTGGCGAAGGCATTTTTGGGGCTGAGCGGTGGGGCAGAACGAGCGTGGACATAAGAAGTGGGAGTTGACAGGGCAATTTAATGGATTGGTTAGTGAATCTGGACTCTTCAACTGTTACGGTTAATAGTCCCGTAACCCCGTCCCGGTCATCCCCTGCTGGATGGTGAGATCTGGCTCCGACCTACACGTTGGCTAACAGGGTTTCCTTCCACCAAGTATCTCCCACCAGCGGGGCACTTTCCCAGCGCAATCCTCGCTGTGTAGTGTAGTACGTGTAAATGTGTGTGTAAGTAAGGGGTAAGGATGGGACAAGGAAAATGGAGGAAATATCGCGCGTAGTCAGTGGTCCGTTTGTCCCGACAATGGTGTTAATCGGAGAGACTACGGAAAACGGCCAAAGCCGCCGGCCGTTGTAATTCTCCTCCAGACAGCGGCTAAATTGGACCTATGTAGGTAGTGTCGAAAATTTTGCCACTGTCTGGACTCGAACCCATAACCTTCCGGTCACATCCGTTGATGCCCCGAGCCACCTACTGGACAGATTGGGCTGCAGAAGGGCGACCGAGAAGGGCGGGGAAGAGCGGGGAAGAGTGTTTGCGAGGTTGCGAGGGCGGTGGGGCAGCGTTTGTCTAGCCGAGCGTAGCCAGCCGCGGCGCCGCTGTCGGCGAGCACGCTCGTCCTTGCACTTGCAACGGCGCATTTACAAACGCTGCTGTGCGATCAACGCTGCTCGCTCGGCAGAGGCAGGGCGGCGAAGTAGTAAATGCTGGGGCAGGATACGATGTAACTGACTGATAATAAAGATTAAAAGGGCACGACATACAGTGCGAGAAGTGAAGACGTGAATGCACATGATCAATGACAAGGCACGTGGAAAGGTCGAAGATATGAAATGCAACAAAACACCACACAACGCGACTACGAGTAGCGCTCAGTAACGAAATGTGACTCAATTCGCAGAACAATTATGGAATAAAATGATATAGTTACAATTATTCCAACACGTATACATATGTCAAACTTGTATGTAAGGTAAACATTCGCAGTATGTAATAAAATATTTAGAGACGTGATCTTTAAATGAAGCCATGGAGAGAGTGAGAAGACTCTAATAAAAGGCAAAAAACAACAAAAAACGAATCGCCATAACTACAGGACCAGAAAAAGAACAGCAGAACCAGAAAAAGAAGCACTCGTATGGCATAACATTTACAGAAAACATAGTAATACAAAGCCCCAGCGGCAAAGCATACGATAGACAGAATGCTCTAAGATACTGACTTCAGAATTACCTCATGGGCAAAATAAAGGAACGTAGCGAAGATAGCAGCGGCTTGCGAAAGCCGCAATAGAGAAAACTCGAAAACCCAAGATAACGAAACAATCCCGGCAAGAGACGAGCAGAAAGGGCGCGTGGATAGAGAATAGCCTCTGCGCGATCGCGAGCGGAGACGTTTACGAGTGTAGAGGGAGGAGGGGGGTTGGTGATGGTGGGGGGAGGGATGGGTGAGTGGGGATTGCGCGGGGGTGGGGGTGGGGATTCACACTGGCTGAGGCGGCGGCGCCGGCCGACAGAAGAGGCGAGATTAAGGACGCAATTACTGGGTTCGCCTTTGCTCCCGCTTCGCCGCGGACGCGAAAACGTTCGTTGCATGGGCGCGCCCGCGAAGAAAGGGGCCTGCGCGATACACAACCAGGAAATTTAAAAGGCTTTGTTTTTCGCAACGAGGAGAGACTTGGCGGGGAAATAAATCTCGGCGGAAGAAAAGCGGGGCTGTCGTCCGAATGCCGGTTTCTCTTGTGTGGTCTTGCGTATGAAAGCGAGTAATTTTTATGTTCACGCTTAGGCCTTGTAATGTGCAAATATACGAGATATATTTAAACTGAGCCATCTATTGTAGACGTTTGTTCTTTACTTCAGATGTAGGGGAAGATGGGAATTACAGTACAGGGTGATAAGTAGGGTATTTTTTTATGAAAAGAGTATTGTAATACAAAGTAAATCATTTTATTGTTTTGTTCTCCACATCAAGCAAAAAAGCACACAGGATATAAAACAAAATTTATGTTGGAATAAGATTAGAAAAATCATCGAGTCTAGATTAATAATCATTGGTAAACATGATAAATATATAATAATGAATATTAATATATTGTTTATACAGTACAATGCAGGCTGGAATTAGTATTGGAGTACTGAATATCCTTTTCTATGTTCAATGTGCGTCGACCAAGGTCACCACGTCCTTCTGTTCTTGTGGTGATCTAATCTTCATCCCTAATGCTCCATTTACTGGTGGCATGCTCACTTTATAATATTTACTTTCACAAGCATCATAACTCACGCGGATAACTCGTATGTCCGTCATCCGGAGGAACAGTAACTTAACTATTCTTTCGAGAAACCTTTCATATGTACGGGTATGTTTAGGAGTGTTTCACTGCTGATAGCATTGAGGTCTACGAGCGATGATTTAGTCATGAGATAATAGCATGACAAGCAAAGGAACTGGGAGAGTTCTGATTAAACCCTTCCAAGAAACAGTTTTTTCCACCTCAAATTCCAACGTTGGGATCTAATCCGGGTCTCAATGATAAAAGGAATATGCACTAGCCGTTGAGACACGCCTTCCTCTCCTTTGATTATGCGGTGGTTGAGAAATTAGTGGTCGATGTTTGGATGAGAATATAAGAATGGAATTGCAAAGGAGGAAAAAGTTAATAGGACAAAAAAGGAGAAATGATAAGAACGGAAAGAGAAAAAGGTAAATGTAACGATAAAGGATAATATGAACGTGAGGAAAAAAGAGCAAAAATAGATTGTACGAAAAACATTTCAAATAATTTTACCCTATCATGTCTTCCAATTTCTATTACGTTTGCTACTGCTAAGTAATATAACACCAAAATACCATAAAAAAGTTGTTACAGTTGATGAAGTTGTCTACATTCAATCATACATGTTTATTAATACTTTATGACTAAACACTCAGGAAACTGTGAATTTATATTAATGAAGAATAAATTGGACATGGAATTTATTGTACCGGAGCGAATTCGCTCGGTGGTTATTAAAATCCACAAGGCAGTTAGGAACCAACAATAACGCGCTGCGGAAAGCAAATGAGTTATGAGGCAGGTCATACGTCTGAATTGGACATTTGCGGAAGGCGAAGGAGGGGATCGAGGGCGGAGGGGAAGGAGAACATGCGTAAGAGGCGAGAAGCAAAGGCTGAGTTCTATGACGAGGGGAAGGGTGATAATGAAAACTGGATCTGCAGTAATGAGCATGGCAATAGAGGTGTTAAAAAGAGGAAGAACAATTAGAGGATACGATCATAATTTTGTGAGACATTTGCCCCGTTCTGAACATTTAACAACACCAAATCCAGTATCCGCGTCTGTGCGTTGATAATTAGAAAAGAGAGAATGGAACAAAATGTCTTACTCGCTGCGGACAAAATCCGAAGGTGAAGAAGTGGACGCTGGACTTCAAATATCTTCAATTTTTATTCCATTGAAAACGCTAAAATGAAGATGAAGATGGAGGGGTTTAAATATATATCCCCTGCAGGTGATAGCAATTAATCCCCTGTAGGTGATAGTAATTTTATGACTAAGCTTAAGGTGTACATCTTTTATATAGGATTTCCCACTTTTAGTGAACATAACTGGAAAATGTGAATTGGTTTTAGCGTTTTCTATGAGTTGGTGATCACGTAAAACTGACTGTCATAGTAGATCAATGATTTGTGACCAGTTTGATTTCGAATGGATTCTACCAAGAGGTGCTGAACTCGGACTGAATTTGAAGCCTGGATTAATACGAATATTATAGTGAGTTTTAAGCACTTTTATGCTGTACGTTTTCACTACGTCAGCTCGTTAGTGCGATGAAAAACAACTGACGATTATAAGGACTGGTGGGGTATAAGTAAAACCAACGGAGAGCGTAAAATAAATTAGTGGCGAGATGACAGCAAGAGCAACAGTCATGATGTGGGCCGTGTCGACGCTATCAACAGAAGCAAGCCCTGTGGAGAGAGGCTCAGGCTTTGCTTTCCTCTTACGCATGTTCTCCTTCCCCTCCGTCCTCGATCCCCTCCTTCGCCTTCCGCAAATGTCCAATTCAGACGTATGACCTGCCTCATAACTCATTTGCTTTCCGCAGCGCGTTATTGTTGGTTCCTAACTGCTTTGTGGATTTTAATAACCACCGAGCGAATTCGCTCCGGTACAATAAATTCCATGTCCAATTTATTCTTCATTAATATAACTTCACAGTTTCCTGAGTGTTTAGTCATAAAGTATTAATAAACATGTATGATTGAATGTAGACAACTTCATCAACTGTAACAACTAACTTTTTTATGGTATTTTGGTGTTATATTACTTAGCAGTAGCAAACGTAATAGAAATTGGAAGACATGATAGGGTAAAATTATTTGAAATGTTTTTCGTACAATCTATTTTTGCTCTTTTTTCCTCACGTTCATATTATCCTTTATCGTTACAAGGAGATCAGTTGATTGTTGGATTAATTGTTAGTGACTCCGGGCGCGTCAACCGCTAAGGTCATTGGTCCCGTAAGTGAAGTGCATGTTTTTTCCTCGGGAAGTGGCGGTGATCGGGATGGTGGAATTTGTGGATGGTGTGATACGGCGCCGTCCTACCGACGGCTAGTGGAGTTTTCCCCAATTTCCTACCAGCGAGACACCGTCCTAGCTGAGACAACGTCTAAGATTCCGTCCGGTCTGTCGGCATTGGCAATGTACGGCATGTTAGTGTATGTAAGTAAAGGGTGAGGATAGATCAAGGAAGAGGAAGGAAAGATCGCGCGCGGTTTGTGTCCCTTTTGTTAGGGTACTGCTCCGGCATTCGCTTGGTGGTTGATCGGAGAAAACACGGAAAACTACCGATCAGAGCCGACCGCTAGAATTCTCCTCCAACTGCTACTGAATTCGACAAAGATGTCTAGCCAGTGTCGAAAATCCTGCCACCGTCGGGACTCGAACCCCAGGTTCCCCCGATCAGAGGCTCTACAAATACATCATTTGATGCCCTGGGCCACCTCTTCAGGTCATTCGTGTGATAAACAATACCCGAGAATTACAAGGACTGGCGGGGTAGAAGTAAAATAAATTGGTGGCGAGAAGAAAGCAAGAGCAACAGCCATGACGTGCACTCTGTGGAGGCTAGTAACAGAAGCAAGCGCTGCGGAGGGCGTGGGTCAATGGTGTCTATGTGTGTGTGTGGGGGGGGGGGGGAGCGATGGCCAGGAGCGGCGCCGGGAGGCAGAGAGCGATACGTATGAGCCAGCCGGGGGTCGATCGCGTCCTCTGGGGCTGAGCGCCCGGGACAACGAGCGCTCCGCCGGGCGGCTGCGGGCTCCCTCTTCGATCGGCGCCCCCCTTCCCCCTCACTCTCCCACTCCCCTCAGGGGTGGTGGACAGATGGACGGCCGCGCTCGCTGCTTCCATATTCGCCAATGCATTCGCATCCCCCATCGGAGTTCGCTGAGTTCTGGCGTTTACCGAACTCCAAACCCGAATTCCAATAGCTTCTCATATCATCGAAACCCCACGTTTTTTAAACTTTAATATACGGCATAATTTTCTTAATAACTAACTAATAGCACTGCGCGTGATACGGAAACAAATTTAGACGAGTGATGAAATATGGTAACAAGTTTGAACGCATTTTTTCTATGTTTTTTTCTAGCCGACGGCTGGTTTCTTTTTAGGTTCTGATAGAACGCATATTCAACCTTACATTATTAAAAATGATACACACCAACATACTTGCGTGCTCCTCCGATCTGGGGTCAGCAGAACGCGGGGATCTCCGTGACAAGACGCTCGGTACATAAGACACAAGGGTCAATCATGCCCAAGGCGGGGCTCGAACCTGCGACCCTTCGGTCGGAAGCGCTGAGTCGGTGGACGCTCTGGGCCATCTGGGCGCCTCGGCCATCCAGCTCGGCTCCAACGCATTTACCTGTTCAGTATTCTTTATGTTTTTAAATGTAAAACAATATTGATGAAGGTTTACTATTTAATGCAGTAGTAAGTAGCTGGTATAATAGTGGATAAATATAAACTCGAAATCAGGAATTTGTACCTCAGGAAAAAGAATTCAGTTTCGGAGATGTTGAAACTGTAATAGTATTGTACAGTTAGAAGACTCCGATGTATCATCCTTATCTTTCTTTATCAGATGTTTCCACATCATATATAAGCATTCATGCGAACAGCCCGGGTTAATAAGTATCATTGTTATTCCACAAATAATAAAAGTACATAAGAATTTCATTAAATACTACAATATTGACAATACTGCTGGTGGTAGTGATATAATGTGAGCACTCATCACTGGTCTCACGTGTTCATAGAATCAGGAGAGACAGGAGATGACACACACGTCCTTCGTATGCTTCATATGGAACAAATTCTTTACATCAGAATACCCTTGCGGATAAAACAAAGTGCACATTTTTACAAATTTACAAATAATTTTATTTCAGACCCAATTTGATGCTTTTACTACTATTAAACAACCAATTATGACTATATAAATTAGAAAAAGTCTTCGTTCGTTTAAAAAATATCCATTATCGAGTTGGTATTTCATACATTACAATTAAAAATGTATGTAAAAATAGAATTAATCCAACACATGTGTAATAATAAAGGACCGTATTAGTCACCAAATGTTGATAAATGTTTAGAATAGTTAAGTATTAAAACTGAAATTAATTATAAAAATTCCATTCAAATGTATTTTTTGAATGTGAATATGCATAAATGTGTATATCAAACCAATCAGAATCTCATCACTAATAATTTAAGGGATGTTACATGATCGACAGTACTATTATGTTTTGGGTATTTCAACACCTTCTACTTTTAACATATTGTTAAATACACATTTACACCTTGTTTTTATAACCAGCGCACTAACTTGTTTGGACACATCTTCGCAAGTCGCATATCTGTATGCAATTATGCTGACAATAATTTCAGTTACTTTGTCTCGTGAATATTTTTAACTAAACTGAAAAAAACTAAAATAACATGTCCCTATTTATAACTGTTATATGCTTTGAAGCTCTAAAGATAACGGTTTTGTTGTCCCTCCTCATCGGCTCACAGACAACGGTTTCAAACAAATGCTGCAGAAAAACAACAAAAAAACAAACAGAAAATGAGTAGAGGCCCCTTGGTATTGAAAAGACCGCAGATTTCCTTCATTAATAAAAATTTACAGAATATGCCTTGTTTGAAATGCGCGGCTAGAATGCATACGGGAAGATGGCGTCATGCGCAACTTGGCAAGTTCGTGGAAAACGAAAGAGCAGTTGGTCTTACTTAGTTAACACCGTGTTGTGAGATTGTTAAAACGATTTTTTGTGACTATGAATTGTAAGAATTCAATTCTTACAATTCATTGAATTCTTACAGGATTTTCAGTCAGAGCAGGATTTTCTGTCAGAGGCCAAAACGATATCTATGTATATATAAGTAAAATCTTGATAAATATATAACACATGTATATTCGTGGATTTGCAATATTTTCTACAGCGCTTCCTTCTATGCAATGAGATTGCACGGGTTCAGCTAGTTAATGGCAATGTCGAGTAGAATCCTCAAGCCCGGCGCCACACAATGTCGACGAGACTTCACTCTGGGGCTCCGAGGCCACGCCCCCGTCTCGTCGAGGCGTCGATTGCAGCGTCGGCTCACGTCTTCGCGGAGGCGGCGGACGCAAGTTTCGCCTCCGACTCGGCCTCGTCCGCGACCAACTGACAGGAACACGAAGGAAGGGGAGGGAAGACCCTAGAGAAGTGGGGGAGGACCAAGGAAAGGGTATGTCTGTCTGTCTACTGGCGTAACTGCTCCTTATTGGGATAAGACCTACCACAGACTTCCCGACCTTGCGGACATGGGTTAGGGTAGATGTGATTAGCGCATATACATCCCTCACGCAGTACTCTGGCCTTCTCAACCCGAGAAGTAAACATTCTCATCGTCACACGTCAACAGATTATGGAACATAACAAAGAAAGCGCACACTGTAATCTGACCCGACCGGGAATCGAAACCGGGACTGAGTCCTGAAAAGTGAGCACGCTGACCAATGAGCTACCCTGAGGGGTTACCGGGAAAAATATGATTGATAATTAAAAATGAAGGTGTGTATGGTTAAGAAGGTTATTCTCGCATGTAACTGACGGAAGGAATTCATACTGATTTCATAAAGATAAGAAGGATGTATGATAACTAAATAAGGAAAGTGGTAATCGAAGAGAAATGAAGGAGTAATAGAAAATCTAATGAGTTTAGTAAACAATAGAAAAAAATATTCACGTAAGTGATTTGAGAAAGTGGGAAGAGAGTTGAGAGAGATATGAAAGGAGAAAAGGAATTCTAAAAATAATAAACGCTGATTGACGGAGACACGGGGAGAGAGAGACACGGGGAGAGAGAGAGACACGGGGAGAGAGAGACACGAGGAGAGAGAGACACGGGGAGAGAGAGAGACACGGGGAGAGAGAGAGACACGGGGAGAGAGAGACACGGGGGGAGAGAGACACACGGGGAGAGAGAGACACACGGGGAGAGAGAGACACGGGGAGAGAGAGAGACACGGGGGGAGAGAGAGACACGGGGAGAGAGAGAGACACGGGGAGAGAGAGAGACACGGGGAGAGAGAGACACGGGGAGAGAGAGAGACACGGGGAGAGAGAGAGAGACACGGGGAGAGAGAGAGAGACACGGGGAGAGAGAGACACGGGGAGAGAGAGAGACACGGGGAGAGAGAGAGAGACACGGGGAGAGAGAGAGACACGGGGAGAGAGAGAGACACGGGGAGAGAGAGAGACACGGGGAGAGAGAGAGACACGGGGAGAGAGAGAGACACGGGGAGAGAGAGAGACACGGGGAGAGAGAGAGAGACACACGGGGAGAGAGAGACACGGAGAAAAGCGTTAAAGGGCAAGGCGTCAATTAGATATTGGCCAAAGAGTAACACTGTAAGTAGCATGATACACGAAACAAAGAACAGAGAAAGAAAGGGGAACACGCATAGGACCAAGGGAGTGCGCTAGTAGCGTTAAAGAACAAGGCGGCAGCTCCTGACGCCGGCTGGCTGGCGGGGACGCGGCGCGGCGGCGCGTCAGGCAGCCGGGTGAAAGACCGCCGCGCTGCGCCGGTGAGCGAATTGACAGAGCGACGAGGGCAACGAGGCGTCTCGCGGGCAGTGGGGCGTGCGGCGACCGAGCGTCGCGCCGCGCCGCGCCGCGCCGGGAGGTCACGTGGGGGAGGGGGGCGGAGGAAAGTTGGCGCTGCAGATTGGCAGCGGCGCTGTGCGGCGCGGCGCGTGAGCGAGTCGCGGCCAAGAAAGACGGAGTGGGTCGCCGTGGGAGGAGACAAACTGCGGAGTGCCAGGCGGTAGGAGGCGAGTGGGGGTGGTTGGTGGAGGGGTGGAATATGGGGGAAGTGGTATCGGTGGGGGCGGATGCGAGTAGACTGAGTTGGGTCGAGGAAGGGACGGGTGGGTGGGGACGAGGCGAGGCGAGGCGAGGCGAGGCGGGGTCGGAGCGAGCCGTGGTCGTGGCGGGGCGGGGTCGAAGCGAGGGCAAGGCGCGGAGGAATCGAGGTGGGGAGTGATCAAGGCTGGATGGGGTTGGGTCGAGGCGGGGGCGGAGTTGATTCTAGTCGGGGCGGGATTGGGTCGAGAAGGGGCGGGCTCCAAGCGAGGTGGGGTAAAGGCGACGCGGGGTCGGGGCCGGGCGAGATTGTGGCATGCCGGGGTCGAGGCGGGGTGACGGCAAGGCGGGTCGGGATAGAGGTGTCGAGGCGATGTGGGGCTGAGGCGGTGCGAGCTTGCAAAGGATAGAGATTGCTTGGTTGAGCCGGAGCGTAGTGGTGTTGAGTCGGGGTTGAGTAGGAGCATGTTAAGACGTAGTAAACTTGACAGCAAGAAACTAAACATGTGAGCTAGAACGAACCGTAATTGAGACGAATCTGTATAACGGGAAAGGCGGAGAGTGTACGGTGGCGGGGGGAGTTAAACGGAACGGTTTTGAGTCGGAAGGGGGTTGAGATGAGGACGAGCACATTGGGGCGGGGGTGACAACTCAGAACGAGTGGGGCTGTTGAGGAAATGGGCAAGGTTGCGCTGGACGGAGAGGGGTCGCGACGTTGAGAACGAAGCGTGGCGGGGCGCGGAGCGGGCCGAAGGGGGATGGGCGGGCAGTGCCTGGGGCGCGCACGTGCTCCGCCTGCAGCCTCCGCTTGATGAGCGCCGCCTGCGCCGGCCACCTGCGGCCGCGCGCCGCGGGGGCCCTCCGCCTTAACGCCCCGGCGCGGCGGCGCCGGCGCAGCGCCCGCGAACGGAAGGACCGCGTTGATTTCCCGGAAGGGGCTCCGCGACGCTCAGGGCTTGCCGGAAACGGATGTTCCTCTGGAGGCTGGTGCAAGGCCCCTCCTGCAAACGCCATAGAGATATATTACGTTCCATATTTGTCTTTCATACCAAATAATCAGTTACATCACGAACTATATTTGCAAAATATCACAGAGTTGATAAAATTACTAAACCATTTTTTTTTTCAAATTACTTCAATATTTCCTACATAAAACTATTTTTAATCTTGGTCATTCATCGCATTTCCTTGTAGAATTAAATCCCCCAAAGACCGATTCAGACGTACATAGTACATCTGAACATATTCTGAACATCTTACATACTACAACACACACCAACTTACTACCTCTCATATCTACATTTTCACAGTATTAAATATAAATACATTCTGTCAATAATTAAATCATAACTTATAATAACCCTAAAAGGTAGAGACAATTAATGTGCGAGTAACCAACTCTAACAGTTTAATTAATTGTAATGTTTAGAACCTTTGAAAGACTTGAATACTAGAACAGGCAGAAGATATATTTAAATAATATTTGACGTTGGCATAATTTGCTGATATTGTTGCTGGAATAGGTTTACACATTTTGTAACCTATTCAATTACTATATACATTTCCATGCATTTGTTATTGTATTTTGCGAGAAAAGAATACCTCTGCAATGTGAACTTCTGATGTTGCGAGGACCGGTGTGTCCGTGGTGCAGTCAAGCAAATAAGTAATATCTACGTGACAACATAAAAGATACGTGGGACATGAGACTAATCAGATGAGGGTTAAATTATTCCAATGTTCACTTGAAATTAATACATTTGATTAACAGATTCAAAAGTAGTATTTGTTTGAAAATGAAACAAAAAAAAAATACGCAGCCTTTTGGTTTTTAAAATTTGAATTAAAATACTGAGCATTTTTGGAAGTTACTGGACATCGAACCTTACATTATGCGAGAACAAGTATTCCATTCTAAGAAGATATCAAGCGAGAAAATTAAAAAACGATCTTATCGTCAACCTTAACTGCATTTTGTACAAAACAATTTCTATCATTCTGAACTAATAATTACGTAGATGCTTCTTCAACTAATATAATATATTACTCGAATATTATTTTATGTAATATCAAGATTAATTTAACTGATAAAATATATATCGAATAGTAGTGAAATTGGTTCCAGGAATGTTTGTAAGTCCTTGATATTTAAGTCATTTTCATGTTTTAATCAAGTAAATCTCCCAAATCGTGTTGATGCATAACAATGTACGCGCACCAAACAGTAATATTTTTAGTTAAAATATATTACAAATGTGAGTCAATCGACGTTTATAAAGTACAACATAGTATTTAAAGCACTGACGAAACTTATTAAAATGAACGTAAAACATCTTTACACTATTTGGTAAAACTTCTTAAAATTAAGAAAATTAAAATAAGATTTACGATTGGACATTCACAATCACTCCTTCTCAAAATTGTAGGTAAAATTTTACTCAAGGATAAAAGTATAGAAAAGCATCCATTTAGTTCGCGGGAACAAACAATATCGACCAAATGAAATTCTATTTTCATCTCCATACTTAACGTAGTAAAATGTAGGCAGTGGAACTGCGACAATCCATCACGTGTACCCCCTCGCAAAGTATGTTAGATCTCACAGAGGTTGCAGAAGGAAACTCCCGAAGTCTGGACCATTGTGAGACTGCGAGCAGGTTTTAATATTTCATCGGAAATGAATGCGCATGGCTCCCTTAGTGCGGTACGATAATTTATTGCAGAAGTTTTCCAGACCTTCAAGTTTGCATTCCGAATGACGAATGTATATACGCACGGGTGAGAGATGCTAAATAACTTTTGGGAGTGGCATGACAATTCGTACATTTCGTTTCAGGATACAATCAAAACTTTGATTTTCGGGCGAAATACTAACTGCTCGGATGCGTGAAGCTTTTTATAATAATGCGAAAATAATCTCTTGAAAGTGAAACTAACATGTCCTTCATAATTGTACATCTAATGGATATATTTATTTCCAGTTAAGAATGTCACGATTTGAACCCAGAATGAATAAATTTAAAAGAGGTATGCCCAATCGTGCAATTAGGAAACCTTGATAGTGAGCTGTGAACTCCTAGGCACATGGTGCATTTTCTGTTACTCATTTAACACCACCTATTGTTATAGTAATAAGTAATTTATACATAATTTTTAATTCAAGTATTAATTTCTACTACTCTTAACTTTGCCCTCTTTCATGGAACAAATGCAGCAAACTACCCTACATTTAGTCTTCATTTAGAGGCGGCTGGTACAGTGTTACAAATGGATGATACTTAAGGAATATGGGTATCTGAATAGGGTGAATGGGCACAGCAGACAGAGAGGAGAGTTATTAGATAGGGGGGAGGCGGGGTCTGAATGACCCGGGTGGAAGACGAAATAATGGAACGGTAGGGGGTTGACATGACAAGGGAGAATCGAGTTGTGAGTAGCTGAAGGACTGGCAATGGGGAGGCGATACGGAATTCGAAAAGGCGGGTGCAGAGACGCAGTGATGGGGGGGGGGGGGGCGAATGGGCAGGCGGTTGAGAGGATAGAGCGGATGGAGTGCGGGCGAGTGAGCGAAGGGGACCCACCGGATGCGGACGAAGGTGGACGGGGCGGTCGTAAACAGCAGCGGTGCATGCAGTATTCAGAGCCTCCCAGGCCGCCCGGGTCCTCAAGGGGTCGCCCGCAGCTCCCACATTACGACTCGTCCGCTCGCTCCCCGTTCCGCTCCCCGCTCCGCTCCCCGCTCCGCCCCCCGCTCCGCCCCCCGCTCCGCCCCCCGCTCCGCCCCCCGCTCCGCCCCCCGCTCCGCCCCCCGCTCCGCCCCCCGCTCCGCCCCCCGCTCCGCCCCCCCGCTCCGCCCCCCGCTCCGCCCCCCACTCCGCCCCCCGCTCCGCCCCCCGCTCCGCCCCCCGCTCCGCCCCCTGCTCCGCCCCCCGCTCCGCTCCCCGTTCCGCTCCCCCGCTCCGCTCCCCGCTCCGCTCCCCGCTCCGCTCCCCGTTCCGCCCTCCGTTCCGCTCCCACGCGCCGCCCCCCACGCCCCCCACGCCGCCCTCACGCCGCCCCCACGCCGCCCCCCACGCCGCCCCCCACGCCGCCCCCACGCCGCCTCCACGCCGCCCCCACGCCTCCCCCTCGCCCCTCCCACGCCTCTCCCCTCGCCCCTCCCACGCCTCTCCCCCGTCCCTCCCACGCCTCCCCCACGCCGCCCTCAACGCTGCCCCGCGGTCCGCGCAGTACACTTGTGGCACCAGAAACCACGAGGTTGTCACTTGCCATCCTCGCACAACGGGTCACTCGCATTCCCAGCCCATTGCATATTCAAGAAATTGGCAACAGGAAAGAACGTTGCAGTCGCAGCTGGGAAGACATTCCTGCATGTTACTGGGGGTCCATACGAAAAGTATACAAGCGATGAAAAGTTTAGGCTTCGATGTCATTATAATCAATGCAAAATTATAAAAGTGAAAACAAAGAACGTGGTGTGTGACTAATTTTTTAAGGTTCATCTAATTGAAATCGAAGTTCCATGGACTGAAAGAGAGATTGCTTCCCGTAGCCAAGTACTTTGGGTTACCAAGTACTTCGTAGTATTTTAGTGCTATCAGACGACATTGTTGTGCAAAATCATTAAAAATGTACAAGAAAATGTAACACGAATGTAATATTCTTTGAACAGCTACACAAATGTTTCCTCCGGTGTGTAAGAACATGATACAGTAACATTATAATTCATCGGGAACAAGTGAAGGGTTCGGGCAACACAATGATATCACTATTTTCTGTATTTTAGTCTGCCAGAAGTAAAATAAAGCTTGCGTAAATCGAGAAATATAATATTTTATGTTGTGTGAATATATCTTACTTCTTTCTATTCTAATAATAATTCTAATGCAGTTTTTGGACGCTTTTGTATAGTGATAGTATCATGTTTGTTTTTAGTGAGTGTTCTGGGCTCTGTATTTTGGGTATGAAAAAAGAAGTTACTTTCACATCTGCTCTAACTCCTTCAGTTCCTTTATTTCCATATATGGATGCAAAACGTCAATACTTGCTTATATTTAACATAGTAGAATTTGGTATGTGTATTTATAAACCACGCACATATGTTACAAATGTGAATCACGGTCGTCAAACGTGATCATAATGTTCAGCATGACTGATAATTTTATAGATTATATAAGATATAAAGTAGTTTACACGAAATATATATTACACGTTAATTACAAATACACTATTTCACGTTAATTATAGAACGCAGAGCACTTGTATAGAATAGAAATATTGGAGTAGCAAATGAGCGATATAAGTACTTAATAAAGTTTGGGAATCTTGGTGCTCTCACATCCTCTCAAATTATCAGGGTCACCTTCGGAAATATCTCCAAATGACAGACGCGTGTACTGCTTTCTTTGTCTGAAAGGCAGCTGGTGTAGGAGAACTAAACATAACAGTTGAGACGTGCCACTATATTACTTCGAAAATGTGAGAATTCGGTGAGTAACGGCGCGTTAATGCAGCAACGCTATTCAAGCAGCATTCTCAACACCCGGAAGAAGCATATCCTCTGCAACAGGAACCAGAATCTCTATTGTGACGCACCCGTGCACCGGGTGGTGCACAACCGTAGAAAGGGTCATATCCGCGGAAGGGAGATGTTCCTCCGGATAATAGCAGCGGAGGCGTTATTTGAGAATCCGGTAATACGATTTGATAGAGCTGACGGAAATAGCAGTATATCTAACCGCGCACGCAGAGTGGTGGCTGGAAAGTGGATTAAGCAGTAAACTCTGCGGAAATGCTCTTCTCACACACATCGCACCCCGCTTTAAAGCCCTCTAAAAGAGAAGGTTAAGGGTATCACCCAATGGATGGTAGCGGTCGTTGTTTTTTTTTTTTCAAGACTAGACGAATTGCTTGTAAATGCTATAAAAATTCCTGATTTACGGATATATTACTTTGGATTTAGTATGTTTGTCAGCAATTTTTCTTTATTAATGAATACAGAAGAATTCAAACCCAAAAATGCAAACATATTTCAAAATGTACTTAAAAATAAGAGATACAATAACTTGAATATAATCTTTATATAGAGGAGTTTAAGATACATGGTAAGATTTTTCGAATCGAGCGTCGTCGGTTCGAAGCTTCATCCACAATCGTGCCTCGCTGCTAGTACGTGGTTAAGTTGGAGGGTGAGGTGGTGTAAAGCAAACAGTAGTTGGCTTGCACCAAAGCTGTCATACTAATGGCTGGCGGCTGACGGGGCGTACCAAGTTAGCACAGCTAAATTATAACTATTTTGCTACTTTTTACAGCTCATATAACCACGGTAGGTGCTTTCAAACGCTCTAGTAGTATAATTTATCAACACAACAATGGATTAACATTATAAGCAGCAAAAACATGCTGCCTACAATGATTGTGAGTGCACGAAAGCGACAACAATGGCCGAGCGCTATGCGCACAAAATTGATTGGAGGGTTAATGGGTTAATAAAGGTTGTAAAATGAAATTTGAGAGCAAATATGCGTACATATTTTCAAAATATACATAATGCAAGATAAAATGAATTGAATAGAATTTTTATATCGAGGGTTGTAAAATAAATGATGTTACCGCATTTGCGCCGGAATTTATTGAAATTTGGCGCCTAACCTTAAATAAACAAATATAAGCTCTCTTTAGCATACATTTGTACTAATATCGTGCATTTTAAAACTCATGTGATCAAGATAGTCTACTTTTATCCAAAAATCTGCGAATCTCATTGCAGGAAGTAAAAAAATGCAACCCAAAGAATATTAAATTTCAAACTACTTCGCAACGTTGCTAGAAAGGCGCAGCACAGTCTAGGTAGTCGCGGAAATGGGATTCTCAGAAAAATATGGAATTCACAATAAGATGTATTAGCTCGCATTGTTTAAATCGCTAGCAGAACCACACTGATTTTTGCACTGTTGCACGCTGTTGGTTATTATTTGACTCTCAGTGTATTTTCGAAAATCCTTGGCGGCGACGTGAACTGTATTCTGTGCATGACCAAGTACAAAGTCTGGACCCCAGCCGGCATAAGCCACACAAAGATTTGGTAAAGAACCATGTAAAAATGGGCAGGTGACACATATTTATCTTGAAATATACATAACTAGTGGCAAGCAGATTTTAACGCAGGCATGTGTTTACAGCCTAATTATTCCATTTTCAGGGTCCAGAATAATTGGCTGTTGTTTAGAATACGCCGGCCAACATAACAAGTATTCAATACGAAGCTCTTCCATCAAATGCTAAACGACTTATTTTGAAGTCCTAACAAATAGTAAGATTTTTCACTGCATTAAGAGTGATCATTTCTATATATGGATATTCAACGAGTTAAATTGATTTTATGTTTCTTATTTTGAATTTTATAACACTGACTTCTTTCTACTTTAGCGAATTGTTCAATATTGAATTAATCAATGATAACAGATAATATACACTTCTCCGAGACAAATCCATTTTCGAAAAAAAATTCTCGTACGCTGACTGAACCAAATTGAATATCTCTGACTTTGTGCAGTCAAATTGTGTTCTATACGTTTTCTGATCACTCGGGTCATGGAGCAGGACACCCAGAAGAGCCGAATAACCCAAAATTAAACCTTATTTTTAAAATTATCATAACTCGCAATGCCAGTGCTTTGAAATCGGATTTTGCGAATCTGAGACACACCGTTTAGGAGCCACACGCGGTCAATCAGAAAAAGTGTTCGTTTCGGGTTACAAGGCGACGTTAAAAAGATGATAATTTTAAATTCACCGGCCTGAATGGCAGAGGTACTTAAGAGCGTGTTCGGACTCAGCGCTTCGGTCCAAAGGGTTGCGGGTTCGAGTCCCGCCTTGGGCACAGTTGTTAGTCTCTTGTCTCTCATGTATGTGTTGTCGCAAAGGGCCTCGCGTTCTGCTGACCTCAGATCGAAGGAGCCCGCATGTCTGTTGGTGTCTAGTGTCGAGTATGGTCGAGTATGTAACGTAAAGAGTAACCGCCTGGATAAAAGTTCTAGGGGAAAAAAATAGATTTCTTATGATAAATGGCATTTGTGTGTTAACATAACTTCACCTGTTAATATTTTTCATGTATGTTAAGTCATTTGAATATGTTACGCATTCTGTTATAATTTTGATAAGTTGCCTATTTGCATATGACAGTAATATTTTATTTTTTAAACAATATGTAAGGTTTGAAGATAATCAATGGAATTGAAAATAAAATGTCTGTTCTTCTCAAAACCAAAGTTTAAGACAGCATAATTATCAAGCCAAAGAAAAAAGAAATTAACTTTTGCGAAGCTGTCAAAAGAAAGTAAAATTTTGAATAATATCAAGGTTGCGTCAATCCCTTGAGAAATCATTAAAACTTTGTTTAAAAAATCTTTCATTTAATGCGGTTATCGGATTGCAAAGTTAATCTACAACAATCCAGATTTTTTTATGAAACCACCAAGAAATAAATGGTCGTTCATTTCCCTCTGAAATTTGATTTACTCCAATCCTTCAAATGTTTCCAGCCGCCATGTTGCAGTGGGCGATCATGAGGCCAGCGAGAGCGGCGCGCTGACGTAGACAGATGGGGCGCGGCCGGCGCCGTTGATTAAAAGGGCGATCAGCGCGGAGCGGAGCGGGGGGCGGGGACGGGGAAGGGGCAGGGGAGGGGAGCAAGGGCAGGCGATGGGGCTTGGACGGGGCTGGTGGCCGGGAGAGGGACGGGGGCGGGGGTGAAAGTGGGGGCGGTGGTGGTACCGTGGACGGGGGAGGGATGGGGGCAGGGGCGGGGGCAGCGGCGGGGGCAGTGGCGGGGTAGGAAAAAAGGCGTGGCGTGGTGAGGTGAGGTAGGGTGGGGCGGGGCAGGGCGTTGGCAGGGGCGGGATTTGGGCCTGTAATGGGGACGGAGGCGGAGGAAGGAACAGGGCACAGTTTGGAGGCGGGTGCGGTGGCGAGGGTTGGGGTAGGGTCGAGGGAGGGGGTGGGTCGGCCGCAACAGGAGGAGCGAATGACAGCGCACAGGAACGGGAGACGACACTGGATCGAGGGAGTGCAGGTGGTCAAAGTCTCAGGGAAAGAGGATGGACCAAAAGTCACATAGACATGATTGTATAAAGTGTGAAGAAAGGTGAAAATATTTGCTAGGTTCGACAGATGGTGAGTGATCGTAAAGAGAGAGGGAAACTCAAAAAGAACGAACTGATCTGCAAACAAAGTGGGTTAGTTTATCTGCCTGCAATTAATTTTTAATTGCGTTTATTGCATTTAGCAGTATCGTTTCATAAGAATTTACAATAAAGTTCGTAACTTATTTATTCATGTATTAAACTACTACTTAAAAATAATACATATAATTTTCAAATTTACGAAATCAAAAAGCAAATTTAAGTAATGTACTATTTTCTGAGCAATGAATGCAAATCAGTATAGATAGACATCAATCTAAAACGAGATGGAGAGCATACTATCGTATGTGGATCTGAAGGAGCGCCAAATATGACGGTGACTGTGATGGGTCATGAAATTTGACATAATTGGCGATGGCACACGCCGCACTGTGACGGTTGGTGATGGCGCGTGTAACGGACGGCACTGAGTGACAGAAGACGATGATGGCAGCAATCGATGACGGCTAATGGCCGAGGGTGATGTTGCAGCAGGCCGTGTTTGTGCGAATATTGACAGGGAGCATTTTGACGAGAGAGGCGGTGCGGTGTGGTGAATTTTAAACCTAACAAGACTAAGCATGCGCTTAGGACTACCCATTAATAAGGTTCCCCCATCAAAATTCAACAATAGTTTATACTGAGCGTAATTATTTAAAAAATACTCTTTAATTGAAAAGGTTAGACTAAATTTGAATTTCAAGAACATATCTATCGTAAGTGCTGAGAAGAACAGATGTATCCATAAAATAGTAATTTTTGAGATAAATGAATAAATACAGATAGAAAATAGTTCAGTTTAACTAGTAAAAATGACATAACGATAGTTCACAGGACAGACAGTAAATAGTGTAAAACACTGCCTTCGGTGGCGCAATAACTAGCTTCTCTCGTGTAAAAAACATTATCTTGTGCACCGATCATGTCCAATATTTCAATATATTAAGAAGGTCCTTTTTAATGATTGATGATTAATTCTTAGTTATTTTGGGCGCGTCAACTGCTAAGCTACTGAGTCGCGTATGTTTTTTTCTCGGGATGAGGCAGTAATTTTTCCCCGATGGATGACGAGATCCGGTGCCGATGTACCGACGGATAGCGGGTTTTCTCCGACCAGGTATCTCCCATCGGCGTAGCACCGCCCCAGCCGGGACAAGTTCTAAGCTCCCGACCGATATCCCGGCATGTATTACTCGCGCAACTTTTCTTGAACGATGACCTTGATCCCCCTCCCTTGTGCAATAAACAGTTGAAGGCAAAAGCTCACAGCGGGCACTGATGACAACTTTCCAAGCATTGAAACGTCGTTGTCTCGAAACAGAAGCTAGTCAAAGCCAGTTGCTTTCATAGTGCAGTACCCCTGTTCAGGTTTATTGTCAATATCGAAAGAAATGGCTGAGTCAGGTCCAGGTCCTTCAAAGGAGACACTTAAAACACCCGAAAAACTTAAGAGGACATATAAGAGCATATATTTCATTTCACAGACGTTGGCATTACTTAAAATACTCCAGTGGCCGACTTTGTAACTAATACCCCCACTCCACCCGAAATCGTCTATCCATCGTTCAAGAAAAGTTGCCCGAGTAATATGGTAGTGTAGTGCATATTAGTGTAAGTGTGTGTGTAAAGGGTGAGTATAGGACATGGAAGGAATGATTGCGCGCGGTCCGTGTCCCGTTTGTTAGGGTTCTGCCCCGTAATTCGCCTGGTTTTGACGGAAAATGCACGGAAAACTACCGATCAGAGCAGCCGACCACTAAAATTCTCCTCCGGGCAGCGACTGAATTTAACCTTGCTGACAAGTTGGTCTCACTAAGAGCATCTTAAGATATTACTCCGCCTGTGGATGTGCTGGGTGGTGATGACAGAGAGCGTGGGCGAGTCGGGTGGCCAGCGGGCAGACCGTGCGGCAAGCGGCGGATGGAGCCAGCGAATTTAACGAAATTTCCCTCATTTGTTCGAGTGTAAATGCGATTATGGTGGGGCGGCGTGGCAGCGCTCTGCCAGGCTACAGCGTGCGTCGCGCCGTGAAATTACTATCGCACCAGAGCGTCCACGCGGTGCCTCGCTTCTTCTGGCCTCCAAGTTTCCATTTCCACTACATTGGCACGTGACCGTTGGAAGAGGACGCCGACGGCAGCGGGTAAATTTGATAATGGAGCTAGGCTATTTTGTCAATTGAGTTGCATGGAAAGATCTAACTAAGGGCAACCGCTCTAGAATACGAATTTATTTTACTATCACTAAAGGATTATTTTAATTTAGAATTTTACAGATATTCTCCATTTTATATTTGCCTTTACAAATGCAATTCATGCATTGGATTATTTATCAAGATGAACGTAGAATTGTGCAGGAAATAAACATATTAAAAAAAGATGAACCAAACCCTTTTCCGAAGTATAAATAAATTTGTCCCCCTGTCAGAAGCTACCGTAAAGAAGAATATATGATGTGTTTGTAGTGTTGTCTGCGAAATTCATATTAACGTTACACGCAATAGGGGTCGCTAATGACCTAGAAGTTGATGCGACCTTAAATAACAAAAAAAGAAGTGGACATTCATGAAATGCGGTGAATTACCATCCTCCTCCTTACTTCTCTCTTTCCGGCCTTTACATGCATCAGTACGACTCGATTCATCAGCTTGAAGATAATTAAACCTAATTTTTGTAAAGAAACAAGCATTATAATCGATACTTTTTCTTGAAACTTTCTATGCCCGAAAATGGATAAGCTAGGCTATTCTAGTAAGTTAAAAATTTATTTTTATTATAATCATGCAAAGCACAAATAAAAAATTTTAACACGAAAATAACCACCGAAACCTTCACGTTTGGCTCAATTAAACTGAAGCAAGAAATTGCGTGTCAGTGCTGCCTGTTGTTTCCACCGTGAAACTGGGTTGCATAAGGTTATCAGTAAGGTCCGCCATCCAGGTCAGCTACCTTCACCTCAGGAAAGACTTTCTTCGTCTGACTGTTCGTGAACGATTTTTTCAAGCTGCTTGCTGTTGGAATTCGTGGCACTGAGACGATATATTAATTTCCAGAAGGATATTAATTTCCAGAACGTTGTATTTCGTACGTTGACTATTGCGTAGGTCCAAATTCACCATAACCGAATCTTCTTATGCTTATTTGTAATGTAAGTGAAACGGGACCAGTGAATAAAGTTCACTATTATAGAGGATTCACTATATCCCATTTTTCTATAACCGGAGTCGACATTACCTAGTTTGTACCATGCATATTAAATTAAAACCAGAGAAAATATTTTCCTCTTGAGCGAACATTTGCGAATAATCTCTTCTGAACACAAAATACAGTTGGTAATGTTCATATCCGCGTACATTTCTCAATGCATTCGATTCTCATCTGACTTGGGAAGTTTGAGAAGAGAGAGCAGCCAGCGACAAATGAAGTAGTCAGGGGATCTCTCTGGCAATATTTGTCTTTAAAGCAATCTCGAGTACAATTACTCTTCTGCGGGCCCCTTCTCCGTGGGGGGCTGCGAGCTGGGAATTATAAAAGCATATGAGACCAGGAGACAAGCGGGACAAACTGTAAAGGAATGAGAGAAGAGAATACGTGAATGAGAATAGATGAATAAAAATGAAGAAATGTGGGGAAAAGACTATTGGAATATGTAAAAGAAATTATAGGAGGAATAGACAGGGAAATAATGTGAACTTTAAAATAAGTGAAGGTTTAAGCATGTTTGTGAATTAAAATTAATTTTCATGTATTACTGAAGAAGCTTGTGGACACTTTTGAGTTGTGCCATGCATTTTATTGACATTATTTCGTTAAATGCGTTGAAAGGACATTCTGAAAAATTACTTAACTGTACATGTACAAACATCGAAAGAAGAAAGTAAAATGAAGCATGAGAGATTATTTCGTATTAAATGAAGAGAAATATATGATACAAAAAGGAACAAGGATGCGCACCTTTTGACTGACGCAAATTACCGTATTTGCTTGCCTAGCAAGGCCAAAATTAGTTTTGTAGCCTTGTGCTTAAGATTCAATTACTGTATTTTTTTCGAATTTAATACACATTTCCCCTTGTATATTTTCAAACATTTAAAGATGAAAATAATGGAGGTTTGGAAATAAATTTACAAGACGTTTGTGCAGACGTATTTATCAGTGGGTGAATCTTGTTCATTTGACAAGAAGAATCTCTGAATAGCGTGGCTTAGATTCGGAATTCTTCCTGCTAATATCCGAACAATCCCCGCAAAAAACTGCTTCATTAAGAGCCCACTGTTTTCTAGTGATCGGCTATAGCGACTAGTAGATCCTCGGAAAGCTGATTCCACACAAGTTCTATAAGCGACATACCATATATATGTAAACACAAAGGAGCGCATAATACAGCTGATCACGGAATACAGTTTACACACTAGACCTGCCATTATTCTGATGTAGTATCACTTCATAGCTTTGGTTTAGAAAGCAAACTACCTCCGTCAGATCGTTCTCCTCGTCTTGGTATAGTCCAACAATGTTTGACAAGCGGAATCCATAATATTACCCATATGTCACCCTCAGGCCAGTAGGTTAGTTTGTCACAACTCAGTATACGCTTATATTTAGTATGTTTGATTTATCGCCCTTTAACAATCTAAAGCACAACTCGTCTGAAATTGCTGATGCCTACTTTGTAACGTGTAATAGTGTTTCATTATTTCTTAGTGCGGATATTTATGCTGTGATTTTATCAACCGGTCAAATATTACATACAATATTTCATTGCCTGTTATACTAACGTTTAGCTTGATTTAATGACTTGGTTTGTAAGGATATTTTAGAGCATTCATTTAAAAGCTAGATTGGTCAAACTTTGGAATTATATGCAAGAATGACAACAATTGTATTCCCTATTATGATGTTATTTCAAAAAGTTATTAGAATTTTATTTTGTAAATTGAGAGATTCGTTACTGAAAATTATCCACAAAATTCATTATTTGCGTACCATTATTTTTTAAGGAAAACTATTGTGTTTTTATTTCTTTAATTGTAACAATTTATGCATCGTGTATCTTAATTATTTCGTGGCAGTGGTAGTTTTGTTAATTACAATTTCATCAATTGTCCTCAGCGTCAACCGTGTGCCAATAACATAAATTGAAATTGTGAGAAAGTTGCCAATGGGTATATACACTCGAATGTTCTTGTTTTAACTTAATGAGAAACATGATTATAAAATTATAGTAGTAAAATTAAATAATGTATATTTAAGAGAGAGTTAAACAATTTTAAAATCTTGAATTTGAAAAAAAAATCCTGAGACAGAAAGGCTGTAAGAGGTTTGTTTTATTGATTTTTTGTTGTCAATTTATTCCTGCTCCGCTAATAGACCGTCCGCCCCCGGATACGATTGTTCGTCGAATTTTTACACTATTAATACATAGTAGCTTAATTTTTGCAGTCTTCATTGTTCTGGTAGGTTTCTCGAAGGACCTTCTCTGCTTTCAGTCGACCCCGTACTTCCGGTTCCGACGGTCGTGTCCTCCCGGCCGGCGCGCCTCGCCCACGCTAGCCCCCGCCGCACGCGACCGAAATCAAGCGATTGTGACTAGGTAAACAGCCCGGCGACCCTGCTGCAATATGCACGGCACGCGGGCAAGGCTTCCGACAGGATTGCCTTCTCGTTTGCGAGGGCCTTGTGGTCGCGTTCATCCCTGGCACGGGCAATGGTTTTCGTGTTGGGGTTGCCTACATGTACTAAATATAATGCGATGGGACGTAAATGAGAGGGGAAAATGTGAGTGAAATGCTTACCTGATTAATTTACGGAGAAATATTGCAAATAGTTTGTGTGTTTCAGGTACTTATAAAGTATCAATCTACATTATATAGGGAAAGTAAGTCATTTTTAAACAGATATTTAAATGTATTTTCAATAAGGATTGACATTCATGTGTGAAATTTCTTTATGCCGCCACCACAGTCTGTCGGTAATTTTTATACTCGATGTACAAGTGTTTGTTTTCCAACCTGTAGCAAAATTCATTTCATTCTGTACAAATGGGGAAAATGACATACGAAGAAAAAACATGCATAAATCAAATTAATATTACATTAACTGAAAAACTCACGATGTTACTGTAAATAATTGTTAAATGAACAGTATGATTAGTGTGGCTCGCGAAAGTATAAATCACGATAGAAATTTTTGTATTAAACGTAAAAATTGCTGGTTTTAGGTATTTTACGTCGAACGGACAGGTCTTGAACTGTGCATTTCGTTACAGTTCCGGGGCCAAACACCAGTGAACATTTTAATATTGTCCTTGTTAATAACCAAGAAAACGTTTATCCGATTTAATAGCCCAGAAAAATATTCAATGCATTTTTTCATATATTGAGATTTTGCGCAAAACTGACCATTCGCTCTACAGAGAGGAAATAACTACAAGTGTAATAACCCGAAAAATGTAATCAAACGTTCATAAATGTTTAATTTTGTACAATACAACTTAAGAGAGAACTTGGGCCACTGGGACCGAAAACTGTTTTTAGAGCTACCACGTTTGCTGTACATATGCGCGATGTTAAAGTTTGTGGTGAATTACGAGTACGTGTGCGCCTACTGATTTCTTAGCAGCACCACAAAAGTCTACATTTTTACGTTCTCACATTCGCAAGAAGAGAAAGTATTGCAATCAGGGGCCACAAACAGTGAATTTTCGACAGAAACTCTCATTGCCGGGCTGTTTGAAGGAAAAAGTGGTTAAATCTTTTTCCTACAAGTAATAAACTACTTCCTCCAACTCGTTATGTAGAAAGAATTCATATTTTATGGGTCCTTGACACCGGAAAATCGTTTGACTGCAAACCGTCCGTCCATTGTCAATGCTAGCGTCTAAAATGTTGAGACGATTTTCTCCTAAATTGATAATTCCCCATCAATCCTTAAAAGGTCGAGGCCCTGTGAGTTCAAAGAAATATTTTGATTTTTGGGTATACTATTTTACAAATCTCAACAATTTCATAATTTAAAAATATGCCTTCAATTTTTTGCATAAACTTTATCCTAAAATAGCGTAAAAAACGTAAAAAACGCAAATTTCCTACATATAATATTATACTTAGGATATTTATTATTCTGTTATTTTCAGCCACAGTTAAATTGTAAATGAGAGTAGTGCACTTGCACACATTTTTTTCCTTGCCTGTAATATTTTGAAGCAGGATATTGTAAATTGAAATTTTGGTTTCATGTGCAATGTAAACGGAATAGCATAGACTTAGACACATTTAATTTTCCAAGGGAATTCCCAGTGGAGATTAGGGTAATCATTTCGGAGTCTCAATTTTGGTGTAAATTATATGTGTTCATTCATATGTGTGTGTGTTGTAAAGATTTCCATTTGTGTTCTGCTCATTCTTTGTAAAGGTGTGATTCTATATTTTTTTTGTTTTTGTCATGAAATTATGCCATTAAAAGTTTATGAGTAAATTATACACTCGTGCGTGTGCAATCTTTGTAATTTTATTGTGTCGAGGGTTCAAACCTTTCTCGCACCCTGAAAATACTGCTCCCTAGATTTTTTAAGCTCGCTTCACGAGCAAAATCTTGATAACATGCTTACGGCTCGTGCGTGCTGCTGTTGAAGGTGGTAAGTTTGGGCATAGGTGGGTTAGTTAGAGTATATATATATATATAATATATATATATATATATATATATATATATATATATACTATATATTGTGGCGTTATGGGATTATACAACCCCATAACACCACCGTTTCGCCGGCATGAACACCCACAGGCGGCGAGAAGAGCAGCCGAAAACCAGAGTATCTAAACGCGCAGCCTGGTATCCGTTGCTCGTACTAGTCACCACGAACTATCAAGCAACGTTTTTCTTGGTGAAGGGTTGAAGGAGGAGAAATTACCCCCGCCACGGAGAATTTCCCCAGGCAACGCCAATAAATAGGCTGACGCGCAAGCGGAAGCTCTCTCTTTTCTGCCAGCGTTCGTCGAGTAAGCAGCTCTTCTAGTAGTCACCGCTCGTCAAGTAAGCAGATTTGCATCAACGCTCGTCAGCTTAGATAGTATTTGCCGCCGTAACGACTGTTTAGATAGGAGTTTCCGGCGTTGCAAAGACGTCTAGTTAGTCGTCCGCGAAGTAGTAAGGAATAAGTAAAGTGTTCTTCTATTAACTAATACGGGAAGTAAAAAGTTACCCGTCGTGAGGAAAGCCCTGAAAGTTCTTGATTAACGGAGTAAAAGTTAGGAACGAGCGAGGCACTTGCACTAGCATTCAGGGAAGTGCAAGGGACATTTTTCTACAACGTGGGCGTAATCGAAAGCGCCGGTAGCAGCCGAGCGAGAAGAAGAGGCCGATTAGCGAGACGGAAGAAGACGCGAGTCGACCGGGGAGAAGACGCCGTTTAGGAAGACAGAAAAAGACGCAAGAGGACAGCGCAGGCAACGCAGAGGTTGGAATCGAGCAACGTCGTGCAGAACCCAGCACGCGCCTTCAAGGTTGGAAAGTGGACAGTTTCGAGGTAACCTTAGAACTGCGAAAATAGGTCAAGTTCACGTCGGCAGGGAAAAGACTAGTTCCAGAAGTGTTAGGAAACTGAGGACACGGGTGGTAATAATTTGCAGCTTTGTAGTGGGAGATTTTGATGCGTTATTGCTTGCCTAATACCATTCTATTGGAGCAGTCATTATTCTGTTATTAGCAATTACAATTAAAAGATAAACTGAGTGTAGTGCACTTGCCCATATTTTGTTCATTGTATGTAATATTTTAAAGAAAAAGCAAGAGATTGTAAACTAAGTTTAATTTCATGTGCAATTGTAACTAGGATAAGTTAAATTTAGGCATAATTAATTTTCAAAGGGAATTCCCAGTACTGGTTAGAGAAAGTGTTTCAGAGAATTAGTTTTGAAGAAAAGTAAGTGTTCATTCATTGAATAGGGTGTAAAGGTTTCTATTTGTGTTTATTTGATTATTTTGTAAAGTGTGATTCTATTTTTGATTTGTTTTTCTTTGTCATTAACTCATGCCACAGAGTTTTGGGTGAATTATATGCTCGTTTATGTGTATTTTGTGTGACTTTTATTGTGTCAAGGGTTCAAACCTTTCTCGTACCCTAAAGATCCTGCTTCCCGAGATTCTAAGCTCGCTTCACGAGCATAATATTTTAGCAACCCGCTTACAGTGCATGCGGCTGTGTTGGGAAGGTACAAGTTCGTGTGTGTGTGTGTTAGGAGGGGGGGGTTAGAATATATATACTATATATATATATATATATATATATATATATAATTTTTATTTTTTCGTTAATTGGCCGGCTAGGACCACGCAAGCAAGCATCCTGCATTTACCGTGGCTCAGTTTTTATTTATTATCACGGTGGCAGGTGCTTGCAAGAACCCTTTGGGGGGACCAGCATTTTTTTTGCAGGATCCGATTTTTATCCCCCACGGTTGTTAGCCCTGGGGGTATGGAAGATGAAATGATGATACGATGATAATGGGGGTGAAAGGACAACACATACAGACATACACAAATACATCCATGCCCGAGGCGGGACTCGAACCCGCGATCTTCTGGTCCGAAACCACTCCGGCACTACTGCCTTAGCGATCTCGGCCATCTGATCGGCTATCTATCTATCTATCTATCTATCTATCTATCTATCTCTCTCTCTCTCTCTCTCTCTCTCTCTCTATATATATATATATATATATATATATATATATATATATATATATATATATATATATTACGGAGTTGCTCGTGCCGTCATAGCCTCTTGCACTCCCTGCTGCCATAGAAGTCTGGGTCTTCCTCTCTTCTTTCTGTCGGCACCCATTGGAGGAATCGTTTTGGCAATTTTTCATCTGTCATTCGCATAACATGACCGTACCAGATGACTTGTTTTTTTCTATTTCGTCAAGGATAGATTTCTTTATATCCATTTTGTTTCTTAGGTCGTCGTTCCTGATTTGGTCACGTCTGCTATAACAGCAACTTCTACGCTAGAAGTCCATTTCAAGAGCCAGCAGCTTCCCTTTTGTTCTTTTGTCAATCTCCCAAACTTCTGAACCGTATGTTGTAACCCTTAACTAGTGAGGACTAAAGACATCTTTTCGTTGTGTTAGTGATGGTTTTGTTCCATAAGACAGATTTTATACTTCGTGTCACGTTTCCTCTCAAGCTTATTCGTCTCCCAATTTCTTCTTTGCTATTTCCCTTATGGTTAAAAAGTACACCAAGGTATTTATATTTGTTTTCTCCTTTCATTTTTCCTCCATTTTCCAGAAGATCATCTTTTATCTCATTGTTACCAACTACCAGGTATTCAGATTTGTCCATGATAATATTAAGTCCATTTATTGATTCTAATGTTTGATAATGGAATATTGTTTTTTCATTCGGTTTAATAGATTTCATTACTTTCCAGGCTTCTAGCTCCGTGCTGCACCTATGAGTTGTTCTATAAAATCGCACTTATTCGGCTACAATTAATTCTTCTTTGATAACACAAAATTTCCTAACTACAAAATTGAATAAACAGATTTTTGCTTGATATCTGTTCGAAAAATTGAGATTAATAAAATCATCTATAATATTTTTAAAAATAACGGATAATGGATAATTATCGGGTAATTTCTGATTGAAATTAATGCAAGTTATAAAAGATATATTTTCTTAAAAACGACTCCGATTTTTTCTTTAAATTTGTGAACAAATGCATTAAAATAGGACGGCAGGTCTCATTCTTGTTGAACATGTAATTTTCAAAAATTGCAAATGTTAACAAAATCAGAAAATATGTGCTGTTATTCTTAAATATGTTTCATACAGCTCTGGGGAACCATTTCTTTTACAGCACTATAACAATTTCGGGCACTTGCGTTGATGTCTACTTATAAATTATACACAAGTTCCATTCTGCTGTAGCGCATTATACATAGAAAGGATATGAATTGCTTGAAGAATATTTTTACAAAATATTTAATTGAGTTTTCTTTTAGCAAGTCGCATAGTGAAGTAACGTTTCTTTAGTCATCTCTGTACGGATCAAAATATCACAAAATACACAAAAATCCTTTTTATACGTTTTTCCTCATCAAAATCTCAATTATTTCTGCTTCTGGCATTCAACGAAACAAAATGGGGTATTTAAATGAGATGGTCAATCACAATGATATAATTCGATTGAAAGCGTTGATTCTCTGATAAATATTTCTGTTATAAAATTCAGCCCAAACAAAATGATTTGACATCTTTGCGGTGGCACGAATGGTGAATATTCTTGCTACCGCGTATCCTCTTTGCCATATACAAATAGAAATAATGCAACGACAATTGCTCCATCGGAGAGGCGGTATCAGTGGCATGTATGTCGAAGTGAGCCATCGACGAGAATTAAAATGGACATATTCATTAAACCTGATGACATATTTCGAAGTAACCACGCTGAATAAAATGTGGCATGCGTGATGTGTCACATTTTGAAGCATTTTAAAGTACGAGTGTTGGCTAATTTATGCAAGAGTTTGATAAAATAGAATACAATATTTCGAGGTTTTCTTTAGGTTAAAATTGAAAAACCAATAATTTTATTAAACAAATATACTTTTTTGTTACCTATATCTATGTCTGTTGAATATAAATCTTTGACACACCGCGAGCCTTGGGAAGTGTTTCGGTTAATCGTGTTCTTGGAATCTCGAATCGTTGTGGTGAAGAACAGTTTACATTGAAGCACAACGAGAAGCTGATGTCTAATTTGTGTCCTATATCTTTCACTACATCTAAAATTCCTCTGTCATAAAATAAACAAAAAGCACCTATGAAAGAAGAATGCGTTACAGTAACTTATGACTCGTTATTAACATGTCAAGCATTGTTGACTGATACATAATGTTTAAAATAAATGTGCATTGTACTCCAATGTACAAGAAATATTTATATCTCCTTTGAACATTTGTATTAGTGTTCTATAACTTTATCTATATATATATATATATATATATATATATATATATATATATATATATATACACCATTTATGTTCCATATAGTTCACTATTTCAAATTCCTGTCATGTCGTGTCAAGCAATGCTAATTTGCCATAAAATGTTTAAAATAAATGCATGAATTCTTTAATGTATAAGAAATATTTAGCCCCGCTTAAAAATAGTATTTTTCTAACAACTGTACTTTACATACACTTCATATTAATTAATATGTTCAATAAGAAATACAACCGAGTAAACATTTCATGCTCTATCAGTTTTTTCTATTGCGTCAAAACTCTGTTAAAAATAAAGAGATCTACATTTTTTCTGAACATTGAATGCGGACAAATTCTTTACCAAAACAGATTAAAGTATCATTTCGCAAAAACGTGAGATATTTTAAGAACAGAACGCACAGGCCGAACAAGGTAGCGAAGGTTTTTGCCGGTTTGTCGAAGTATTCCCGTCCATCGCAAGTAATGTACACGACCATGTCAGTGCTTGGGAGAAAAACTAAATGCAGAGCGACCACGGACAGAATTCTGCTTCTAAGTATAGTAGACAACGCGCGCAGCGCAACACACACACACACACACACACACACGCACACATATATAGATACACGCGGCGGCATTTCGCACGCAAATTTCGAGGACGCGAAACGCTTCGCTCGTGGATGAAAAGGTCCGGAATGAAAAAACCGAGTGGAATTTTTTTGCGGCGCGGCGCGGCCGCCAGCATCGACGACAGCGCCGCGGGGCGCGGGGGCGGCGCGGGGGCGGCGCTCAGGGCGTGGAGAGGACGAGGATGCGCAGAGGCGATGGCTGGCGGACGCCCGCGACGGCGGGGGGGGGGGACGGTGAACGCCACGCGGACGATAGGAGAGGCAAGGGGGATGAGAATAGAATCTGGAGGGCAGGGTGAGGAATTGTAAGGTGTAGGCTGTCGGAAGAAGAAAGGTAGGAGGAACACAAGCAGGGAAGTGGTTTCAATGAAGAGAGGGAGAGTGCAGATGAGGGTCCTTCAGGTGAGGCAGGTGAGCAGGGAGTCGAAGAGGAGGGAGGCGAGGAGGAGGAGGGAGGCGAGGAGGAGGAGGGAGGCGAGGAGGAGGAGGGAGGCGAGGAGGAGGAGGGAGGCGAGGAGGAGGAGGGAGGCGAGGAGGAGGAGGGAGGCGAGGGCTCAAATGGCGGCAGAGCGGGGCGGTGGTGCATTGCGAGTATCGATGGTTCAGAGAGGGTCGTGGAGGCGTCAGGGACGGAAGCGATCCAGTTGAAGGACAATCCAAGGCAAGCTGTCGCAAGCCGGTTGGCTGAAACGGTGGCGGCAGAGGGGGGGAGTGGCGACGGCAGCGGTGGTGCGACGTACCCGCCTCGTACAGCCGGTGTCCGGGCCGGAATGAATACCGGAGGGCGTTGGATCTGCAAGTCTGATGGCGTGCGACACCGCGACACCGGCCTGTTCCAGCAAATCGCCCCTCCAGCCTGCCCCCACCTCCGCCCTCTGGCATCGCGGGGAGATTCCAGCGCTGCCTGGGGGCGGGCTTCCGAGTCGTTAGTCTCGTCTCGTTGTCACCCCATCTCGACCCCTCCACCTCCCCGCGGTCCCCGCCGCCCCCTCCCCGCCCACGGCGCCGCTCTGCGGCATTCCCCGCCTCGCGTTCCGCTACAGCGCTCCACTGCATTCGCTACTGCCTGCTTCGGCACTCAGGAGGAAGCCACCGTTGGTGTCTCACATTTGAATAATTTTGCTATATGTTATAATGGGCCCCAATTGCAGGTGGGATGTTTTTTATCAGCTGGTAGGAATCTTTTGGGTGAAGTAGAGGATCGGAAAGTCAAAAATATGAAATGTTTAGGTTTTACTTATAATTGAATTATTTTGATCTGTTAAATCTGTGATACAAATGGGAAAGAGTAATTTAAATGTTGTACATTTGAACTAATTAGATGAATTGGATTAATATAAATTTTATAGTGAACTGAAAATTTTCATCATTGTGACAGAATGAACTTATGCGGAAAGAAATTCATTTAATTTATTGTAATTTTTATTTGTTATCTTTCAATGATCGCTGTTGAACACCTCGATTCCTCAAAGACGTATGTATCGATTTTAAACCAATTGAGATCTAGAAATAGCTAATGAATAATTCCATCGAGTATCAGCATATTACCTACAAATTTCATTGTCGAACTAGAAAATATAAAAACGATTAGAAATCTAAACTACATGAGCAATCTTTTAATCGTTTCACCTACTATGTTTAGTATTTCATGCCTTAAGATAGTTTAAAATATTTTCCTGAATATGTTAATTGATTAAAAAATTCTATTTTATGTTTAAATATAATTAATAAACCAAAGTTTACCCAAATTTTATAAACATTCGATTTTTGTAATGACGAAGAATGATGAATTCTGCGAAGTACATTGAATGATTCTTTCCAATTTTTGTCATTATTATCCAATTGTTTAGAATCATTTTTAGGTTGGATTATTCATTTCTATGGCCCTTTCTAATGACCATCAAACGTCGTTTTGGGGAGGGGTGCTTGTTAGGTAATTACTACGAACCCGCGTTTATTGCTGCAGCCCAGATGTGACACCAGACCCATCCATGTCGAATATATACTGATCTCTCAACAAATTTCTTGAGCTTCTCTCGTTTCCACAACCCCTCCTTCCACTGTTGCTCCATCCATCATTATTACTATCAACTAATCTTTAGATAATCATTCACGGGAATGACTTTAGCAGCGACAGGAAGTCGCGACAAAATAAATAATCGAACGAATTTGGCTTGAAACGTATCTTCTTTTCCCTTTCGGTTGCATCGCGTTCTTCCTCTCGCCCCCGCCTGTCTCTTTCTGGCAACTTCTGTGCGAGTCGCAGTGTTCAGCGTTCCCCCTCCACCTCGCGCGTCACCACCCTGCGCCCTGGCGGTGCGGAGCGGCGCTCCCAGCTATTAGCATACGCACAATGGGCGAAGACGCCGCGCCGCGACCTGAGCGCCACGTTGGGCCGAAACGAAGGGAACGACACACGCAGTCTTTTCTTTCTCGTCCTTGGCCCCTCCTCCCCCACACACACATACTTACGTGCACCACACTTCCGCACATTTACCGGGAGACCAGTCGTGAGCTTACGGCTTGTACCGATTGGGGTGGTGCCCCGCTGGTGGAAGATACCTGGTTTGGGAATGTCTCCGCTACCCGATTTTTTGGTTAACGTTGAATCCTACTCTCCAGTGAGAGAGGAACACCCGGATCGTCCTGGGTATAAAATTAACTTCACTTACGGGACTAAAGACCATAGCAGATGACGAGCCCGAAAACCAAATAATCAATCAATAGTTCGACCGTAAATATTTATAGGGGAAGGTATCAATTTTGATTCTTTAGACAAGCAATCGTTTAATGCTTACCGTGTTAATCTCATTAAATATATTATTCTGGGTCTTTATTAAATGTTATTCGGGTTATATCACCAATTAATGTAGGGCAAATACAAAGTTCTTGAAAAACCAAATACGGAAGTGAAATAGCCTATATGCTGGTTAATATAACATTTGTTAAGTTTATTTAATTTTTTAGTTAGTTTAATATTGTACAAAGAAATAACAAACAATAATCTGCCTTCGATTCTGAGAAATTTCAAACTAACGATCTCAGACAGCGTAAAGTGAACATAAATTTTGGATTAGAAATTTAAAAAAAGTAGGCTTATTCACTTCCTGTTTCTTCAAATATTTTTTTTAAAATTAATTCTCCTCGTACGGAAAACTTTGTTCTTCGAGGAGGTTAATTACACATTACATAGTTTGTTGCGTCTGGCGCCGCTTCATGCTACTGTGCGCAGAGACGGAGGCTGGCGCGGTCCCGGGCTGTCTTCCGCCTCTTGCATTTTGATTGATTGATTGAATAGTGATTTTGGGCAGGTCAACTGCTAAGGTCATTGGTCCCGTAAGTGCAGGGCATGTTTATTGCGGGAGGAGGCGGTGATAATCCTCCGCTGGTAGCGAGATCCTACCCGGCGGTTTGCGTGTTTTTTCCTAACGAGATTTCTTCCAACAGCATGCCACCCCCCCCCAACTGAGATAAGCTCTAAGCTCCCTGGTCTTCCGACAAGTGTGATGATGTAGTTCATGTGAGTTTGTGTACATAAGAGGAGAGGATACGAAAACGAAGTGGAAGGAAATATCGCGCGCGGTCCGTGTACAACTCCAGCATTCACCTGGTGTTGATCGGAGAAACTACGAAAAACTACCCTTCAGAGCCTCCGGCCCCTAGAATTCTCCTCCAGGCAGAAGATAGGTACTCGTAGATATATACGATAGAACGATAGCTCGATAGAACTCGACCCAGTTCTGTAGCTAGCGTCGAAAATTCTGTCGTCGTCGGGATCCGAACTCTAGAACCTCCCGGTCAGGAGCCGAGCAGTGCCATCAGTTGATACCCCGAGCCACCGTGCAGTTGTCGCCGCTTCGTGCCACTGTGCGCGGAGACTGAGACTGGCGCCGCGGACCCGGGCCGTCTTCCGCCTCTTGCCTGCGAGGCCAAATCGCTGAGCCTCGGTAATGAGGGCGCGCGCCGCGCCGCGCCGCGCCGCGCCGCGCCGCGCCGCGCCGCGCTCTCGCGGGCGACAGCAGCGAAATAATGCCCCCGCCCCCACCTGCGACGCGGGGGGGGGTGCCCGCGCTTCTTCCCGGAGAGAGAGTTATTGAACGGAAGTGGCTTCTTTCTGCTCCTATAGAAATTGATTCACCTCCAGAAATAGACTGCGGGACGGGCTCTAACGGTGACCTAGAATAAGAGCACACTTTAATATTATTTCCGGTGACATGAAACCTCGATTTAATTTCGGTTTTAATATCTTGGATGACATTCTTACGCAAATGGACTGTATTAATAGCTGTGATGTCATAAAGAGAGCGTATTTAGAAGAGAAGATGGGGGGATCAATGCAGTCTAAAAGATCTGATTTTAACCTAAATAACGTTGTGCTATTCTGTAGGTTGTAATAAAAGCTATACGTCAATGTATTCCTCTTTGCTCAAAAAAAGAAGATTAAATATAAGGAAAACTCTTAGCGATAAGTTCTCTTCTGTCATAGGTTGCCAGCAGCTTTTTCTGTTTCTTAACTTCACACAATGACAAAATACTTTATTTATATTTTATAACTATCAAATTAAAAATAATATTACAAAATATTTGGATATTTCATTAGTAATACGTATCATATTCGTAAAGTTGCAGTAAATACAAGTTCACAACTACAAGTATTTAACCATAAGTTATTTGTAAACAATTTTAAATATATTATTATTTCTAAAGTCTCATTGAAAATAATCATAATTTTAATAATTGTTTCGTTAAAAGTTACATCAATATTACCGATTCTTATTATGTGATAAATAGTTGAATCAAGCATATTTCATACTAAGAACGCACAAAAGTCTGTTAAATATTACAATGATACGAATGGCGATTTAAAGGCACATTTAACTCAAATCGTTTTTGACACTAAAATACTTTGTTTGGGACTTTTGCTGTAGACTGATATCAGCTTGCAGGTAATGTGACACCCTACGTGTAATGTGGATTGACAATTGTGCGTTTTGCAGCCGTAAGAGCACTTTCACCTGCTATTGAGGATGAAGGACACAGTTGATTTATTCCTATTGAAAAAATAATGCTTATATGACTTTTTAGGTCACTTCATACTATAAAATGTTTTTAGCATTGTTTCCATTTTTCATATTAATAAATAAATTGTTCACTGATATTCATAACTAAGTAAATGGTAGGGTAAAGTCCCCTAATGTGGAATACAATCCTAATGAGAATTATCAAAATATCGGATCTACATTGAGCTGACGTCTCAAGACAAAATTTGAGAATTAGTTTGAAAATGCCCTTGATAGAGCGTAGATAAAGTTTTTTGAGTTGAAGCTCTTCAGTGAAGTGGCACAGCATGTTTTCTTCAGAGTGTCAACAAAAATAATGGAGCAGTAAACAAAAGCATTGATTCCACTCATGTGCCGTAAAAATTAGGATAATAATATAATAGTATGTATTAGTTGTACATCTAAGAAAAATCACAGAATATTTAAAGAAAATTAATGCAGATTTTTTATCGCGAAACAGCTTTACAAACAATATGGCCGCTATGTCATTAATGTGGAATACGAGCATTGTCCTGATGTGGAATATTATGCATTGCTGCTATATATAAAATCTAAGGGTTCTTTTGACTGTATTCATTAAGTTGCATTTTTTAACATACTAATGTTGCCATTTAGTTGATTTACATTGACATTACTTGATTATTTTGTTGACCTTACTGTGGAGGTGTATGGTCTCAAATAATTAGACGAAGTGTCAGAACTGTAAGAACCGAGCTATTATCCCATTTACAAGTAATCCAAAAAAGAATTTAGTCTGCAGGAATTGCATGTAATGTTAAACTAAATATTTAATTTTGTTTAAATTAACATTTTTCTAGACGTTATGCATTTAATTGCTAAAAAATAACATCCACTATTCCACTTTAGAAACCGGGTATACCTAATGTAGAATATAAGTAAACCTTTCTCAATTACAAAATATCGTAATTTCCTAATAGAATTAAGCGAATAATGTTAACCGCACGTGCTTATAAATGACTTGTTTAAGTAATTATCTTTATTAGTCATCAAATTTGCGCTTATTTGTGAAGCTGTAGACGAAACTGTTAAACGTATTCCACAATAAGGCACTTTAATATATATGAGAAAATAAAATGAGTCATCATAGTGCTGACATGTATCTGATTTTTCCTTCCACCAAAAAAGAGGTTCCATTTAATTTTAAATCAGCGATTTACGAGTATTACGCTAATACGTTTTATTTGTCTAAGAATATCATCTAAGATATTAAAATTATTGTATCTTTTATAATTGTAGTTTTATACATTTTCATATTTGTTTAACAGTTTATCTCATGCTGCCTGGAAATGTAATATTAGTATCTGCAATGTTCTTATAGTAATTGTTCAATCACGTTCTGTGTTTATTGCCTTGGACGAACAGGATGTTTCATGTACCGATTTAAAATTGAGAATAAATGATGTATAATAATAATAATAATAATAATAATAATAATAATTGTAATAATAATATAATAATAATAATTGTAATAATAATAATAATAATAATAATAATTGTAATAATAATAATAATAATAATAATAATAATAATAATTGTAATAATAATTTACAATTTCGTAATCAATAGAAGTAGGTAATCAGTTATTATTGCTCCTCGTTGTTTCGACATGGATGTTATACCTTCCTACGAATATATAGACGAATGAATTATTTACAAATATAAACGCTTATAATTCTAGTTAAATTACTAGAGTACGAAATAAGTGCTTAAAATTCCTTGAAACATAATTAATGAGCTCTGTAGCACTACAATTAACTTTATGACAGATTATATACCTCAGGTTATAGGTTAGGAAAATATTTATAGAACATCGAAATATTCATTGAGGGAACTTACAGCTGCTTTCAGAATTATCTTAAAAGTATTTTCAGACAAATGGGTACTAAACGTGTTTAGTGCCTAAAGTTGCGAATGAAAATTTAAAAATTGAAATATGTTCCGGACCTCTGGCTATATCCGAAAAAGTCTAATTTCTCGTTTTCCATTTATCTGAGTATGACAGGTATCCCATTATTTGTTTTTGCTTTTACATAATGAAGTATGAAAAATCTGGTACTAATATTGATTGCATTCATATTATCGGGGCTAATATTTTGAAACGTTGGGCAATATTATAAGCTACGAACCGTAAGTGGAAACAACAACCAATGACAACGTACGCTTCCGTGGTTGGAGACAGTAGATTATTGGTCGTCCGGGAAACCCGGCGTCCCTGGCGCAGATATCAACGTTTCGTCCGTCAAAATGAGACTTTCCTCAGGGCGAAATACTTTTCTGAACTTCTTTGAGACAGCCAATAATCATTAACAAGCAGCCAACAACAACCAACGATTAAGAAAGCAAACCTTGCAGAAGCGCCCCCTCCCCATTCAAAGTCAGAGTGATCAACGCGGGGTGAGTGGGCGGGCGTCGAGGCGGAAACCTCGCAATCGGCAGGTAGTGGCGGAAGGCGGCGGCGGCGGCAGCGGCGGCGGCGGTGGCCGAGCGGGAGGCGTCGGCCGCGGCGCGGGGAAGACCACAGGTGGTGGCTCCTGATTTACTGCTCATTTGGGAGGCAAATGGCCACCGGGCGGGGGAAGTTGGTCGATAACGTGCCGCTGGGCGGAGTGCAGGAGAGCGGAGTGGTCGCGGTGGAAGGAGCACGGGGAGGTGGGAGGTGAGCGGTAAAGAATAGCAAATGGTATGAATTATTGCGAAGAGGAGTGGCAGGAAAAATAATGTAGAAAAATAAGAAGAAAAAAAACGACGAAGAAATACGAGTAAAATAGGAAAGAAAGAAATGGAGACTTACAAGATCCAATATAGAATGTAACTGAGATACAACGCCATCCCATCTGATCTGTATGTGAGGTTAATTGCATATGTGATAGGAAAATATACGGTAGATAATTCAATGAAATTTTAGGAGTTGTTTGGAACCTGGGGGTTATTAAGAAACCGAAGGCAACAGTTAAGTGGAAATCAGGAGTAGTACACCGTGAAAACAAGGTGAAAGACAGGAGAGGAACAAAATAGTAGTAGCAAGTTAATTAGGAAGATTTGAATGCGGGAGGAAGTAATGGATAAGTAAGTAAATGAGTAATGAGTAAGGGACTGGAGGATGCAGCTGAGAATAGCGAGAGAGCAGCAGCGCCTGCGGGAGGGGCGTGAGCGAATTCCCGCGAGGTCACGGGGAGCTGACCTCTCCTCCCGAGGTGTCCGCGGGCCTTCCGGGAGATACTGCGCTCCTCCCACCCGACGCCGCTGTTATCGCCGCCCAAGTGCCGGCCCGAGGCGGGGAAAATCGCCTGCTTACCATCCGGAGGCCAAACCTCGGGCTACAAAGGCCGTAACCTCCCTTAGCGCAACTTAGGGGCGCGAGAGGTGCCCTAAGGGTGGGAGTGGGGACGGAGGCGGGGACGGAGGCGGGGACGGAGGCGGGGACGCAGGCGGGGACGCAGGCGGGGACGGAGGCGGGGACGGAGGCGGGGACGGAGGCGGGGACGGAGGCGGGGACGGAGGCGGGGACGGAGGCGGGGACGGAGGCGGGGACGGAGGCGGGGACGGAGGCGGGGACGGAGGCGGGGACGGAGGCGGGGACGGAGGCGGGGACGGAGGCGGGGACGGAGGCGGGGACGGAGGCGGGGACGGAGGCGGGGACGGAGGCGGGGACGGAGGCGGGGACGGAGGCGGGGACGGAGGCGGGGACGGAGGTGGGGACGGAGGCGGGGACGGAGGCGGGGACGGAGGCGGGGACGGAGGCGGGGACGGAGGCGGGGATGGGGGAAGAACCGGGAAGGGGCGCTGATGGGGGCGGGGCAGAAGCGGAGGCGGGGGGCAGCTAGTGAGGAGGCGGATCAGAGGCGGAGGCGGTGTGCAGGTCGGGCGGGGGTCTGCCGAGTCGTTACCACCGTGGTGTGGACGATAACAGCTTTCGGGCTCATTCCCCCTCCCCCAGGGCGGCGATCAACACCGGCAAGATGGCTTCCTGTGAGCACGCGCGGGGCAGCGGGGTGAAGAAAACGGCCTCCATTCATTACGGCCGCTTTCAGGAGATCGCATTTACGCACATTGTACCGCAATTTTCGTTCCTTGACAAATTCTACAATGTTTCAACCACTCTATTCAAAATTCATTCTGTAGTTTAAGGCAGTGGACTTGTCATACGTTGCTCAATTTTTCTTCATTCAGTTAGATTAATTTATCTGAATTTGGTTTAGATATGCAACATCAACGTTGATGTCTCCAAAAGCGACTTTTATAGAAACATCGATGTTTTACAGCCCATATTTTAACATCGATATTTAGTGCTCATTTCTTATACTTTTTAGATTTTTTTGCACAAGAAAAGTCTAATAATAACATTTTGCAAAAGTTAATACATGAAATTACTGAAGATACTACTGTCAGTTCACAGTAAATTATCTTTCCGGACAGTCAACTGCTACGGTAATTAATTTTGTCAGTGCAGTGAATGATATTTCGCTGGAGGTGGCGGTTTACCTTCCCTCACAGGAAGGTGAGATCCAGAGCCGACCTGTGGAGTATTTCTGCCTCCAGATGTCTCTCTTCAGTGAGGCACCGGAAGAGGGAAGGAAGGTCGCTCGCAGACCAGTGTACTGCTCTGGCAGTAGCCTGGTGTTCATCGGAGAAACCACAATACATCTAGCCAGAATTCTCCAGATATAATTCGACCCAGCTATATAGCTTGAATCGAAAATCCAACAGTGTTCGGAACGAATCCATATCTGAATCGCTGCAGAGACAGCGCAATGCATGACTCTGAGCCAACTCACCCGATCCAAATATTCGAACCAAGTTAATGCTTTTTGTAATTCCTGTATAAAGCCGATAAACTTCATCCTAAGAAATGAACCATAGCATTTGTATTTTTTATATGTATGTATTGTAAACACAGAGTCTACCCCTCTGCTTTCCATACACTTCTACGGCGAAATGAAGTTATAATACATAATGCCTTGTTGTCAATATCACATCCCTAATTTGGATTTAGTGATAATGTCTGAAAAGTATTTTAAATTTTAACTTCCTATACTATAATGTAATGATTGGTATAATGTTACATAAAATTCGTTTACTTACAATGAATAACATCACACACGTGTTAACACTTCATTCGTGCAAAAACAATGCGCAGAACATAAACATTTAAAACTATACAGGAAATTGCAGAACTATTTTTTGCAGTCTTACAGAGAATGTCGGAAGTCGAATATAACTTTTTCACAACGAAAATGTGTCGGACATCCTCCTAGAATGAATTTGATATTTGCCCCTTCTTAGCAGGCAATTTTCCGTACCCTAGTGTATGACGGGACCACAAATCTGAGTGCTTCGGAATGTGAATTCCCAAACATCAGTGAATGACAAGTTACAAATCAGGGACATCACGTGTGCAACATTATTATATGAAATTTACCATTCCATGTTCATTGGCAAAAGTGATCTTGAACCCCCCATATGCTCTAGTAGTTTCTAACATTTATTCTAAGAGTGCCTGTGTAATGCCTTTTTTAAATCTATTAACAGTCTCATACCAAAACAGAGGGAGGGTGTGAACGACGAATCTTAGCGTAGTATTGTTACTCTTTTTTTATTCAGGTAAGGAGATACTGTTTCTTCGATTACAACCTTCATTATTAAAACCGTTCCTGATTTCAAATGATGGTATTGTCTTTCAACGATTATCGGATATTTTACAAAACAATTCAAAAGCATCACCATGCTTAATTGCTGCGAATGGAAACTCGGCGTTCTTCCATAAGCAGGACTCCCAAAAATTACATTGGAATCTTATTTTAGTGACTGACGACATATATACTGACGTGTGTGGTAGTGTAGTGCATGTAAGTGTGTGTGTAAGTAAGAGGTGATGATTGGACACGGTAGAGAAAGGGGAAATAGCGCATGGTCTGTGGCCCGTTTGTTAGGGTTCTGAACCAGCTTTTGCCTGATATAGGAGAAACCACGGAAAACTACCGATCAGAGTCGTAGAATTCTCCACCAGTTAGCGGCTAAACTCGACCCAGATCTCAGCTAACTAGCTAGAGTAAAAAGTCTGCCACTAACGGAACCCTAGGACCTCCGATCAGCGGCAGAGTGGGCAGAGCCGTCTCATAACTTCAATGAGCACGGCCACTAGAGTTAGTAGTTCCACAGCCCGGTTACTGAGGTCTACTACTAGATAGCGCTATAAAAGTCTGAATAGACCTTGAATAAATATTACAAAGATATTCTGTGTTTTAAATCTCCCATTTGATCTTGTTTCTCGTCCAATTTCTATTGACACAATGATCAAGATCCAAAGTGGTTCCTTTCTCTGATTGTCGTGACAAAATCATATTCTTCCCATTTTGAAAATTTTGCCACAAAGACTCTGAAATACTTTCCAGACCACACACTTTCCAGAAAACATTCCCAGAATGTACTTGCATCTACACAGAAATTTGCTACACAACTTATTCCCGAGCTTACATTGCATAGGCCAAATAAAATAGTTTTCTGCATATAATTATGCATGTAGTTTTATTCAAATAATCACTTATTTTTACTACTAAACACGTTGAAGGAACAAATATAAGCTTAAGAAACATGGCCTTCTTATCATTGCATCTAAAAATACTATTTGTTTCGGAATTTGCAACATGTTGTAATGAGAGTTACTTTTGCGCCGTAGTTACACATTCTACCACTTTTGTGCTACACCTAATTTTGAACGCTATAGTTTGATACACTTTAGTTATTTTTTCCCATTTTGACAAATTTTAACTTTGCAGAATTAAGCAAATAAAATAGGGTCTGAATAAAAAATATTGTTTCGGTTTTTCAGTTATATAAATTATATTATTTTGATTATTATTTTTTGAAATGAAAAGACGAGTGCATGAAATATTTCATTATAATATTTTACCCCAATAATTTTGTAACAATTTTCATTATAATAATTTTCTCACTATGTTTCATTTTAATGTGTCTGTAATAGAAACTCTTGGCACGATGTTAAGAGACGTACATTAAATTACTGCCTACCACAACTTTCTTTAATGCTAGCATTTAAGGAGTGAGCCATTAAACGAACGATTCGCCAAAACAATGTGTCCCACATGCGTCTGCGGAGCAGTCGGCTCCTGCACGCCGAGACATTTGTGTAACGGTCGTTCTTTTGGAAGCCGCCCCGTGCCAGTACATTCTTGAGGTCACGGCTGGAGTCCGAAGGAGATAAAAACAATGTCCAAGTCGTGCCATCGCTTTGCGTCGGGTGATGCATGCGACGTCGGGCGGTCTCCGCCCCGCCCAGCCCGCGCCGCCCCACGCCGGCCCACGCCGCCCCACGCCGCCCCATGCCGCACCACGCTGCACCACGCCGCACCGCGCCAAGCGCTCCTCCGACCGGCGAATTCGCGGCGCAGGCAAAGTGCTCTTGAAATTGAGAGATCTAGAAGAAACGTCCTCACAATAAACAAAACGTCCCGCTTTCGTGAGAAGTTCTCCGAGCGTTTTGCGAGCGCTTTGCCTCAAGCCCCACTCGAGCACATTTGCCACATTCTCTGAAGTTTGACTCGCAGTGTCCACGCAACCGGCTTTTGTCTTTGGGAGGAACATTTTAGGCCTTTTTTTATTAAAAGAACTACAATGATTTACTTACGTCTAATTTAAAGAAGCTACAACTTGATGTTAATAATTCAATTAAATTATTTCGAATGGGATTTTGATTGATAAGTATCATTCATACCAACCGTCACTGTATATAAGGTAATTTATATTAATATATCATTACTTTATTAATTAATTATCTGGAAAATTTTCACAAATTATTGCAATGTAACAGTTTTAGAGTTTAGCTGATGTGCCTGCTGTGAACAAAACACGTAATCAGATCTGACAATCCGTGTGTTCAACTTCCAAATTCATGAATCTATGTGAGAATGTGCCGTTGGTCTTCGTTATCTTTTATTATCTTCACCCTGTTATTATAAAAAAAAACTACATTGCATTGGGCTGTTTTATATACCTGATAAATTTGTTTATATATTCTGAAATATCTCTAACTCTTGAAATTAAACCAATTTAAAGAATTAACTTGTTAACACCTTACATACTTTTCCATTCACTATAAAAATATTTTGATGTAAAGAAATAAATTTTGTAGGGACAAAATGGAATGTCATCTTCATATATATCGATAAAGCATGGATGAAGAACTTTCTCCATGTTCGCAATGTGGCTCACGAGAATACATAAATATACAAAGCTAAAAATCCGAGACTGTTTTAAATTCCCATTGAAAATAGGAGGATTCATATTCCAGAACCCGGAAACCTGCAGGAGAAGCTGGCGCAATTGAAATTTTTACAGTCAAGATGAAATGGAGGTGGTCACGTCGCGATATTTCCCGGATATCTTTTACGACCTCCCTCTAAGCGCCGGCGAGGAGTAAGGGGCAGTGTGAGGAGAGTTATGGGACAGCTTTTAAGTTGGTGGTTTCTTCGAGTAGTTTGTAGACTAGAACTGACAGTGGTCGAGTTGCGAGGGCTATGCTGAAACCCAGCTAGCACTCAGAGCTCTCCACTTCTGTCCCTCACGTTTCTCGAAGACTTCAGGAAAAGTATTTTTCTCGACATACCAAGACAATAGATTTTTTTAAATAGGAAGAATAATGCAAGATTCCCAATGTCTAAATGCCTAAAGCTATTTAGATGGTCGTCAAAATTTCTAGTCATCATCAAGAAAGTAATAACTGATTTCTTTCAACACGTCATCCTTAACTTTCTCGGAAGCAAATATAAGCGCTGTATTCTATGTAAAGCTTCCTACTGATAATAAATAATCAAATACAAAATATGAAGTTCTTTCTAATTTCACATTTTCATTTGTTTATAAAAAATAAGTTTGGATGATGTAAAGTATGGTTTGTCAACTTTAAAAGGAAAGTCGTTTCGTAGAGAAACAACGTGACGTGGAAATTATACAAGGTTGAAAAAGATGGCTGGAGGACATTCTCAGAAGAAATGAAATAAAATGCAACATACAATAATTCAATGATAGATAAAAATGATTTGAGTAAAATCTGAAATAATTTAAATCATACCTTTAACATCAACATTCGATTTTGAGGCTATAAATTGAAATTACAAGTAATAAATGTCCAATTCGTGTTTAGTAAAGCAGACTTTGCTACTCGTAAATCACGCAGCAAAGATTCTAAATGAGGTCTATCTGTAGCCTGGAGGTTTCACTATCGGAACTAAACGTTTGGTGCCTAAATCTTTATATACATTATGAATGTATCATACTTCTACTAGCTATTGCGTAAACTGCTTGTGTAACGTCTGGCAGTCCGTTTGTTCTTCCATCATACACAGTTAGAAAACAAACCATCCAACGCTTGGGTTCAGCGAGGTTAAGATAACTTTTTGAATAATTATAATTATTCAAAAAATATATAGCTGAAGGGGACGTAGGGAATCTGCGGGAAGCGATGTAAGAAATATGTTGTATACATCATACGTAGGGCGTCAACGTGGATTTTATCTGTGACTAGAGGTTTATAGTAACCCGGAAAACACAATTGTTGTGTGTGTGTGTGTAAAATTATTTTCTTGGTGCGTATTCTCTCGGAACTCATAGGAGATGTATCCATAGATCTCTACAAGGGGATGTGGATAAAGCACGAGCGCGTAACGGCGTACTATCATGACGTACTCGCTCAGCTCGAAGCGTACTTCGCGGGCCGTCGGTTTCGCCGTAGGGGCCACGTCGCTTGGCCGCCGCAATTTCCGAACTTTACGCCCCAGATTTGTTTCTTTTTTTGTGGTAGCGCCAAGCGTGTGCGGCAATCGTATGCGACCTCTTCGGTCAACACGGCTGCGGCCTTACGCTACGGTCACAGTGCAGCCGAAATATGCGTGTCTCGCTACTGGTCGACCGCGAGTGGAATCGTCAGACTTATTTCTTTCGAAATGAACCTGATATCAACCTAATATCTCCATAAATTCTTAGTTTATTGTTTGCACATCTGCGAGAAGACAGTCTACACGTATTGGAGGTAGTCTTGGTATTACAGATAACCTTGACTCTCCAGCTGATTTCGGACGAATGAAACCAACAAAATCAAACGAAACAAATCTTTGTCCATCAGCCAATGTTTTCGAACTCTGTCAACAGAGGTCGTTCGGGTTGAATATGCCCATTTTCATTCACTGGCATGTATTTGAACGAATCGGGCATATTGGACGTCCGAAATTTCGTCCAAAATCGGCTCCACTCTGACCGCTGCCTTACGATGAGGTTCTCCGATTCGTTCTAAGTTGGGGTGGATATACACAGAAGAGCCAAAACAAACTGGTACTGTCATGCGTATTGATACGAAGAGACCTGGAACCAATCAGGTAACGGCGCTCCGGTCGACAACAACTATATCAGACAACCAGAGTCTGGCACAGTTGTTAGATTGGTTACTGACGCTATAATGGCAGGTTATCACGATTTAAATGAGTTTGAACGTGGTGTTATAGAAAGATGGGGCATAGCATTTCAGAGGTCGCGATGAAATTTTTATTTTCTCATACAACCATTTTACGAGTGAACCGTGAATGTCAGGAATCCGGTAAAACATCAAATATCCGGCATCGCTGCGGCCGCAAAAGAATCGTGCAAGAACGGGACCGACGACGACTGAGGACAATCATTACACGAGACAGAAGTGCAACCCTACGCAAATGTCTGCTGATTTCAGTGCTGGACCATCAGTAAGTGTCAGCGTGCGAACTATTCAACGAGACCTTATAGATATGGGATTTAGGAACCGAAGACCCATTTGTGTACCCTTGATGACTGCACGACACAAACAAAGCCCCTTACGCCTCGCCTGGGCCCGTTAACACCGACATTGGACTGTTGATCACTGGAAACACGTTGTCTGGTCTCACGAGTCTGGTTTGACATTGTTTGTAACGGATGGACTAGCACGAGTATGGCGACAACCCCATGAATCCATGGACCCTCCATGTCAACAAAGGACTGTTTAAGCTGGTGGAGGCTCTGTGTGTATACATAATTCCTTCCACTAATGAATTCCATTGTGATTTGGAAGGAACTTACTTGGAGTGAAGTCTCCATTTTCATAGCTTTCTCGGAGTGCCACTTTGATATTTTGTAGAGTTTATAACACGAGCCACATTAGTCGTATAGCTCCCGACACATTAGTCGTACTGCAACGATGCTCACTTGGCAAACACGAATTTCTAATCCAAATTGTCTCGCCCCTCATAAATTTGTATCCTAATAAGGCCTACACCTACACTTACTACCATAGCGCATATAATAATAAGAAATTAACAGAAATAGTATCCCTTATAGAATTCCGAGATTACATTTAAACAATGCCGTGTTCCCCTCGGCGAACAAATTTATGATCACAGCGCCTGTCCATGGCGGGCCTCGTGGAGTGGTGCTGTTGAGAAACACGGACAGGGAAATCTCCGGCCCAGAGGGGGGATAGGGGGAGAGGGAGGGGAGGGTGAGGGAGGGAGGCGAGGGCCTCCACGGGCTGCGTGACCCATGGCGGCGCGGCGCGGCGCCGTGTCCCTCAGATTGAACCAATAAACGAGACGGCCCCGGCCTGCCCTGCCCTACCCTGCCCCGGCCCTGCCCCGCCCCGCCGCTTATACAAGAAATATGACGGTGGCAATGCGGGCGGGCGCCGTTGCGTGCTCGGCTTGAGAGGACACTGGGCGACAAGGGGCGGTCGGGAAGCGAAGGGCGTCGGCAGAAGGCGCGGGAGCGGTGGGGGAAAGTGAGAGAGAAGAGTCGGGGAACGAGGGTCATGGGAAGAAGAAAAGGAGAAGGTGAAGGAGGCGAGCGAAGGGACATATACGTGATGGTGAGATAGTGCTTGCTTCTTATGTGGTTGTATTGAAAGATAATGAGATAGATAACTGCAAGATTCGTTGCAAGGTGAGGGGAATTGAATCGGTATAGAATATGAAGGCGGTGTGAATATTGGAGATTAGTAGAATGATAGAGACTTATAAATTAGGAAATTTTAAAACATTTGAGTGGGCGGACCTGTATTTCAAAGACTAGGACAATTTTTTTTCGAAATATTGACGAGTGGGAATGGTAATGAAGGACAATAGTTGAAAGAGTGGTAACTGAAATGAAAATAGGCAGTTATATAATGATGTGTGCTTCATAGGTGAAGTGAAGGACTCTAGTAATGGAGCGCCCTTCCATAAAAGGGAAAATGGGCGCAGAGTTCAGAATGCAGTCGGGTGAGCCGCTAGTGACGACGCGGTAGACAACGGAAACTGCGGACACAACATGACAGTGTGGACGACGCAGAGAAAGAGAAGAGAAATGGAGTAAGGAAATATACAAAAACCCTGAAAGGCGGAGATCGATGTTATGCATCGTGTGCGAGAGAGAGAGAGAGCGAGAGAGAGAGAGAGAGAGGGAGAGAGAGGGGGGAAATGAAGAAGAATGATTCTGGGGAATACATGAGTGGAAGTGGCAGGATGTGCATGTCATGTCGAGGACATTCAGAACGAAGTGTAAATGGAAAGGCTACGGAGAAGTCCTCGAGGGGATCCACGAGCAGAATGCCAAATAAGTCAAGGGACAGCTAGTAGCTAAACGTGTAGGAAATACAAAGGGTGGTATTTTCGGTCATATAGCGAGATAATTGAAGGTATGTGCAAAGTTTCCTGAGAAAATGTCACAACGTCAATAATATTTGAAATATGTTCTCTGTAAATATTTGTAACATCCGGAAATGCCCACGTTTAAGTTTGAGTAGTCGGTTT